>JAHBCN010020148.1:0-15332 GCA_019359885.1 Listronotus oregonensis
TTCCACTCTAATTTTTTTTTTTAGATCTTCAATATTAGCCGGCCTATTTTGATAAACCGTCTTTCAGATATCCCCAAAAAAATAATCTAATGGCGTTAAGTCTGGGGATCGTGGCGGCCATTCAATTGCCACGTCTCCAATCCAGCGTCCTGCAAATATTTCATCGAGATATTCTCTGACGTTAATACCAAAATGTGGGGGAGCCCGTCCTGTTGGAACCAAAGTGTTTTAGTGGGGATATCTGGATTTGCTTCATTGGGAAACATAACAGCTAAAGCAGGCACTAATTCAAAGCGTAAAAAGTCTAAGTAGCGTGCAGCTGTAAGGTTTCCCTCAAAAAAGTATGGCCCTAATATGCTGTTGTTGATGCCTGCCCATACATTCCTTATTTCCTCACAAAATTGCAGACGCCTGTCATAGTCATCTTCTAAGAACAAGGCGCTTGGACAAGATATACCTTATATGGGTGGTATTTTTCTGTTTTCAAAAACCTCCCAATCGTACGTCTAGACACAGGATTGTTTTGGGCTAATGAAACCGTTGACAAATGTGGATCTTCCTGCAGAGATACGGCAATGCCCAAATTTTTTGATCTTCGTCTAAAACGTGGCCGGCCACTTCTGGGCAAGTCCTTCACTGTACCATGTTCTTCAAATTTGTGTAATATCTTACTCCAGTAGCCGGGGAAATGTGTTTTCGGATATTTTGCATTAAAAAAATACACACTTCACTTTGACCCCCATTCTATCCCCACAATATCAAGACTTCGATACGCTGCCTCTCTGACAATACCTTTTTTGTTGGAAAATTAAAAAGAACACTTTAAAGGTGAATTAATAAACTAAACAGATTTCAATTTTATCCAGAAATGCCACAATTTTAAAACTGAGTAAAAAATTTTTTTTTCTTATAAGGGCATTAAATTTGGTAAAAAAATTTAAAACCTTTTCTCTTTTAAGTACACTGCTCAAAATTGCTTGGGATTATAACTAATTTTATGTGTAATTTTTTCTAAAAAAATTTCCAAAATGTTGATGTTAGATTACGTTATCATTTTTACACATAATCAATAAAATTTGTTGTGCTGCCTGCCCAGGTTGGTCTTTCTTAAAATTTGAAACTTTTAGAAACTAGGTACTGATGATCCTTAGCAATTGTTGAGCAGTGTACATCATCAATGCTGAATGCCACTTTATTTGTTTATTTGCAACTTTAAATTCACCCGTGATGAAAAGTAGGTTTTTTTAAACTTTTTTTTTTTTTTAAAAGAGTTTTTTCTTTTCCCTGGAAACCCAAATGTTTAAAAAAAAAGGGGTATGGTCAGATTCCATTTTTTACAGCTATTCAATGAGCCCATCCCGACAAAAGTTTGCATTTGAAAAAAAAGTTGGGAAGGGTTGCAGCTAAGGGGTTGAAAAAAAAAATCATTTTATTGCCAAAAAATGCGTACAATTTAAAATCAATTGACGTGTTTCAGCGTTTTTTTTTTAAGTTACTGGTTAAAAAGTGCTTCAAATGCGCTGTTTTTTAAACTAATTAAAGGAATGTGAAAGTAAAGTAAATAATAATTTAAACGTGTATCTTTTTTCTTGCGGTCCACGAAACCTAACAGGCTAAGTACTAAGGTACCGTGCACCGACGCCCTGGAAGTCAATTATTATCCTATTAAAATGACATAAAAAACTGCATGATGGGGATGATTTCGTTGTATAGAAAATCATACCCAATAAAATAACGTAGGTATGGGAAAAATAACTTTATAATGAACGGTTTCCCATTATTACACAATTAATGCTTATAAAGTTTTTATACACTGTGTTAAAAAGCCCCGGGAAACCCCCTTTATATTTGGGGGAAAAGCCCCCTCTGATCAAAAAATATTTCAGATTAAAGTTGTAGATCATTTTATATTTCCTTAAAAAAATTTTGCAAGTATAAAAGGGTTCTTCAAAACCCGGAACAATGTTGTGTTTTTTTTAAATAAAATAGTATTATTTTAATTTTTTTTTTTTGAATCTATACAAAATTTTAGCCAAAATTCTTTTTTTATGTCCCATACCTAAATTTACCCCTTAAAAAAAAATTTTGAGGTAACTTTTTTAAGGTTTTTTTAAAATTTTTCTCTCAGATTATCTAATATTTTACCTGTAAGACACTACCAATATTTACATGACAGTTATTTTAACACTGCCAAATGAAGCAACTTTGTAATGAAACAAAACATTTTTTTAATGATACTTTCCCCGGGCCGCTTTTATTTCCAAATCTACAGTGATCAGGACTATTCAGAGGTTTGGTAGTAATTATTCTTTGTCTTGGTCTTGAAAAACCTGGCTTGGTCTTGAAAAACCAAAAAAAAGGGCTTGGTCTTGGTCTTGCTGAAAAGTCTTGCTGGTCTTTTTTTTTTGGTAGTAATAATTTAAACTAAGCAATTTTGAAAAAAATTTTTTTTTAATCCAATAAAAAAAAAAAAGGGGAAAATCAATTTTTTTTTTTTAAAAATTTTTAAAAAATAAAATTTTTTAAAATTCCCCTACATTCGAATTATTTAATTTAAAAGCATATTTTAAATGTAGAGGATTATTTATAAAACTCCATTTCGGGGTTTAAAATTGGGCCCCAACCTGCTTTTATACATTCGGTGGCATATAGAAACATTTAAGTGATAAGAATTATTTATTTATTTTTTTTTTAGAATTATATAAAATTAAAGCAAAAAACAAAACTGGGTACTGTGTGAGCAAAAAAAAAAAATTTTTTTTAAATTTTAACTAAATGTGAAATTTTCGTTGATTCGATACATGAACAATTGGTTTCTGTTAAAAAAAAATTATTAAAAAAGACTTTTGATTCATACAAACGATTTATTTTAAAAAGTCTACTATTTGCCGTAAAAAAGTTTGTACAAATATTTTTTTTAAATATCCTTGTATATAATATACAAGGTGGCCCAATTTTGAAAAAGCATATACAAAAATTATAAAAAAAAAGCTTTTAATATGAAATTTTTTTTTATTCCAGAAATTCCAAAAAATTCATTGTCCCTCAAAAAAATTTTTTTTTTTGTTTTAACCCCCAAAATAAAAAAATAATTTAAAAAATCGCCACCCTGTATTTTTGCGGGGAAAAAGTTAAATTGTCATATAGGAACAATGTGGACGTAGATGTTTTTAAAAAAATTATCGGTTTGACAAAAATGACGTCATTATTCTTTTGGCATTTTTTTGATTTTTCCCCTCTAATATTTATATTCCATTTATAAAAAAGTATTCCTATATGACATGACAAATATCTTTTTTTTTCCCCATCACAATTTAAAAAAAAAAACATAAAAATTAAAAAAAAGGAAAAAGAAGAATTTTCAGTTTCAAAAACTTTTGTACCCCTGATTTTTCTCTGTCGTAAACGGTTTTGGATATTTCAATTTTTTGTCCGACCATCCCACCATCTTTTTTTTTTTTAAAACATTTTGTTGAATTTACTCGTTATCGTTGTTAGAGAAACTGTATAAAAGAACAAAGTGCCCCGTTTTGATTACTATTTTATTAAAAAACCTGTTAAATTTTTTTGAATTACATTGAATAAATCCCTTTTTTTTGGCTTTTTTCGAAAATTTTTTTTGTAAATATCTATATAAAATACCTCTGTATATTGAATATAAAAATTGAATATTGTAATATTAAAAAAATGTCCAGAAGTGCAAGAGTCTTGCGGGCCCCGGTCATGGTCTTGCGTAGTCTTGCACTCCTCGGTCTTGGTCTTGTTCTTGTACCCCCGGTCTTGGTCTTTGTCTTGCAAGAAAAAAGGCGGTCTTGGTCTTGGTCTCGATCTTGCTGCAAGACCAAGACCCCAAATAAGACCGGCCCGCCCCATCATAACGAAAAGTGGCCTCTCAATCCGATTTGGGTTTTTTATATCTGTAAGGAATGTTCTTATATCTAACAAATTTCTCCCTATAAAATTATATTAGTGCATGAACTATTTGTGGATGATTTTGATCGCCGAATTGAATTTTGTGAAGTTATATTGAAAAAATGGGATTGAAATCGGAATTTCAATAATAAATTTTTTTTCTGACAATTTTAACTTTTATGCTTAACGGTTGTCGGTACTGGGCAGATGAGAATGCTCACTGGGATAAAAAAAATCCCCCCAATATCTTGAGAAAGTCAACGTTTGGGCATGTATAATTAAAAACCCAAAAAAATTAGGCCCATTTTTTTTTTAAGGGAAATTTAAATTTTTGGGAGCAATATTTGCACATGTTAGAAGACAAATATTACCTAATTTAATTAAAAAAGGTTATAATTTACAAAAAACACGGTTTCGGAAAGATGGAGCTCCTGCATATTGCGATATAAACGTAAGGAGATTTTTAGATGCTACTTTCCCTAATACTGGGGTTTTTTTAAAAAATTAAGTCTTTACAACAAAACCCGAAAAATTGAAAGGAAACCCCTTTTTATGGCAAACAAAAAAGGCTTTTTTAAAATCCTAAAGTTACAGTGTTTGTGCAAAGATATATTTAAAACAAAAAAAAACCTATTTTTGATAAACCCCTGAAAAAAATTTTTCTTTCCTAAGACTTAAATTTTTATTATAATTTAAATTTTTTTTGAGTTGGGCCATCACCCCCGGCCCCCGGGATGAGGGGACAAAAAAAAATTTAATATTAATAGATGAAAATATAGGCTAAGAATTTTATTTCTTAAAAAACATTAGGAAAATAAGTCATAATTAAGTCTTCCTAAAAAACTACAAACATATTTCCAAAAAAAAATTTCTTTATTTTTTGGAAGCACTCCTGCGCATTCTGTGTGACACCACAATTGACAGTTTTGACATCAATCCCCGGGTTCCCCCGATCGGGTTGGGAGAATAAAGAATTGCAATAAATGCAAAAAGGGTCATCATCGTCAAATCTAAAGCACTAAAAAAAGGTTCTCTCCTTCGTCACTATCTGCGGATAACTCAACTCTTCTTTTAAAAACCTTCTTACTGACTTTCTTCGTTTTTTTTTTTAATTTCGTTTTTTTTTTTTTCGCAGTAATGAAATCTCTGGAGTTGAATTTATAATACCTTGGGGCCTTTCTTCATTTTTTTTTTTTTTACAAAAGTTTTCCCCCCTTTTGGCGTTGGAATAAAATTTCCCTTTTGAATTTTTTTTCCTTTTTTTGGGTTAAAGAAGTATCTTATTTTTCCCTCATTCTACTTCTTCCTTCCCTTCTTGTGAAATTTAAAAATTGGTTATAACAGAATCGGGGGGGAAAAAAGGGCCGTAGTATCAGCACTGACCACAACCTTTTTTCGGGTTTTAACTTCGGCATTGTTCGAAACTTCAGCATAACTGAAACTTCGGGGGTTTCCCCGGTTTTGCCGTTGTCTGATAAAACTTCGGTATTAACCGGAACATCTGTTGTTTTAGCTGCTTCCTACATCCCCTCTGGAAAAAACCTTGTTAAAAAAGGGTTATCCCTGTTTTTTAAAAAACCCTTTTAAACACTGGAGATGCTAGGGGCCTTGGGTACGCTTCATTAAATAACTCTCCAACGATAATGAAAATTGCACGCCCTGGATGAGCAGATAACCATCTTCCAAAAGCTTGGTTATAATAATAAATTAAAAGGCCAACTGCTATATCCAACGGCTGCACCCCTATGAGTGCAGTGTGGGGAAAAAAACAGAACCTTAAAAATGATGCTGTTTTGCAAATTCTAAGACTTCAACTGCTTATGACTGTCATGGGGCCTCTAATAAAAAAAAAAATTTTCCGATCTGGGCCCCGGGTTAGTATATTTTACGAAATGCTTTAACCAGAGTAAAAAAAAGTCTCCGTTCATGTAGCCTTTTTCCTGTGCAAACCCCACTGAATGTCGGTGCATTATCCAGTAACTCAGCTTTCAAAATTTTTCCTAGGGAAGATTAAGGCGGGTGGAACGAAATTTCCTATTGGTTCATACAGCGGGGATGGTAAAATATTTTTCCCCCCCTTTAGCAGCAGTTAGTGTTTCCCCCTTGTTTTCTGCCTTTTGTTGCCAAATTTTTTTTGTTCTGGATTGCACCGTAAAAAAGTCCTGATTCATCTACATTTTTTTATTTGGGGGCGGCATAAACTTAAATTCATTCAAAAAAATTTCTAGTTTATTAAAATATGCTGAAATTTTCCCCCTTTTAAAAAACCGGCCCCGGCTAAGGGTTTGCTTGGGGGGTTTAACACTTATTCATGGATTCCTTTTTTTAAAAAACCTTTCCCCAACCCATCCCCCTTTTTTTTGTTCTTTATTAAATCTATGTTTTAAATTTAGTTTTTTTGGCCGTTGATAGGCTAACTTTTTTTAGGGGGGGAGGAGTAAACCAAAAAAGCCCCCCCAGGGGGTTTTATGTGCTCAACCAATTCTGATTCAATTTCTGATCCAAACACGGGAAAAATTCCCCCCACAAATCCCCCCCATTTCCTTTCAAAACTTTGTTTTTCCCCGCTACTCGTCTTCCCCCGTGTTTTTTTTTGAAACATTAAAAGTTTTCGATCCCCTTAAACCCTCCCATTTTCTTAGAGACAAAAACTTGGATAGCCCTCTGCATATCTTCGGGGGATGATTGGCGGCCTTTTTGACGTAAAAGAATTCATCCTTCGTCTAAAAAAGAAAAAAATTTTTTTTTAAAAACAAAGAAATACGGATGTTTAAAAAATTTTCTGTGTCGTAAAACATACTTTTGGGGCTATATCTCGGGCATGATGGCATAGTGCCATCATATCCAGGCTTTTCCTATGCCATCATACCCAAAAAATACGAAATTTTTAAAAAAAAAAAGACAAAACCCCCGAAATTTACAATCTAAATCAAGATGTTGTTGTGAGGTTAAAAATATCCTTTATGTATATACCACAAGATTTTTATTTTATTTTTATTTTTAAAACCCAAAAAAAAAAAGTTTCTACTTACCAAATCAAATCTCAAATAATTTTTTTCGCACCAAAAACACGTGTTCATATTTTTTTTCTCACAAATTTGATTCTATGTTAACTATATGCAGAAACAATAAGTGTACTGACGTTATGCATTGTTGGTTGCCCACAACAGCATTCTAAGAATATTACCAATTGGGAGAAAATTCGGGTGTGCCATCATAGCCAGTATCCATTTTTAACCTGTTTTCCCCCCACTTGAAGACAGGATTAGGGCCGAATGTAAATTGATTGTTATGCTCCAAAATATTATTAATACATTTTTTTACTACGGGGGGGATTGTCAAGTTGTTTAGGGGGCCCCTTTTAATTAAAAATGAGTTTTTATCGTAATTCTGTATTTATTATTTTAATAAAAGTTACCTATATCTTTTAACTGATGGATTTAGGTATAGAACATGAAACGAAACTGGGTTAAATTTTTTGCGTAGATTTAGAAAGTAAATTGAAAATAAGATTATTTCATTTAAAAAAAACAATATCGGTTTATTCCGTGTTTGTAAAACACCCTGTATACTTGCAATTTTTTTAAGGGAAATATAAAAAGATCTACAACTTTTATCTGAAATTTTTTTGATCAGAGGCGGCGTTTTCGAAATATCGGGGGGGCCCCGGGCTTTGAACATAGTGTATTTAAAAAAATAATAGTAGATCACTTACGGGACCTTTATTATGACATGTTAACAATTATATTTAAAAAAAAGTTTTTAAATTAAAAAATTAGTTTAATATTGACGTTGCTACTGCAATTGGAAAAATAATTTTTAGGTCTATTGTATATTTACCCATTTAAAAAATATTTTTATAGGATGGGAAAAAATAATACACTGAAAAAACATAAATCAAAAATCATTATTTTTATCTTATTGCTATATTTGAGGCAAAAAATTACGAGATATGTATATTTTTATAAAAATTAAAATACTGACATAGTATACAAAGTGTAGAAAAAAAAAAAAAAGCCTTTAAGAAAATTTAAAAGACCCCCATAACAACCCTTTAGGTTTGATTGTCTATCTCGGTGGCTAGTGGTCAAAACCTTCTTTATGCATTACCTTTTAACTTGTCCTGATATAATAATATTCTTTTTTAAAAACTATACAAAATATAATACTTAACCCCAAAAATATATATTTTTTCAGTTAAAATAAGATCTTTTTTAAATTTAAAAAATAAACAATTTTTTTTAAATTTTTTTTTTAAAATTTTGTTTGCAGACTGTATTTTTTTTACAAGATATAATAAAATATCCCAAAAGATGATCTACTACCAAATTTTTTAATATCTTTAATAGCAATTTTAATAATATTGGAAAAGCTTCATTTTATCGTTTTTTTTTTCCATAACTACATCAAATAATCAGGAAAATCTTCTCCACAAGGTTAAAGTAGAATAGTCCCCCCTATTTAGTTTTACTTGTCATTTTTGTCAGATAATAATCGGCATCCCCGGCTGGACCGTGCGTGGGTGTCTTGGGTAAGTTACGGGGAGGACTTGAATATTTGGTGGCTTGAAAAAAACAATAAACGCCTTTACATTCTAGATCGGGGTTTTTAAATCTGTGGATGCGTATCCGTGGTACGCAATCCATTGTGCTGATACGCCAAAGGCCCGCGCCGGCCCAATAAAACCTATTTGAACGACTTTAGGCGTGCCCATTTTTCCAAATCCGTGATGCCCAATTATCAGAAATTTTACACAAAATTTTAAATTTTTTTCAAAAATTTTCGAAAATGATTAAATAAATCATTAGCCAATTTATTTTTATAATTTTTAAGCACATTTTAAGTGGGTGGTCGACGACAAGAAAAAAAAAAAAATAAAAACACCACTAATTTAACATTATATGTCCGACAGCGTGTGTATATTGATAATAGTAACGGAATAGACTCGGAAGTGTTGAATTGATCTCCGTTTGAGATTGAGCAGTATTAAAACAGATGCTGCCATGTTGGATTCGAAATTCTTAAAAACAGTCTTCTAGTTAACATTTTCATTGTTTATTATGTGGTGTAAGGCTTTTTATGTTTGACAATGTTAAGTAAAATTAAAACTGCAAATAATGTATTACAACAAAAAATTCAGAAGTGACATTAATATAATATTTCTACCACCAAGTGGTACGCGGAAAATTTACGTCTTGCTAAATGGTACGCCTAAAAAGGTTGGAAAACGCTGGTCTAGATATAGAGAAATGAACAAAGTAGGAAGCTCAGGGCGTGTTTTGCTGAACTGTAAAGGAATGCTTTGAATTGGCTAACTCTTTGGAGCAGAAGTCGTAAAACCCATAAAGAGAACGGTCCCCTAGAGCTAATCGATGAGCAAGAAATAGAAGTTTTCTTGCAGGGGGAACCATTAATCAGGTGAACAGTTTTTTTTTTGATGGAATCAAGAATACTGAGAGTTTTCGGACACACCATCTCCATACATAGGAACAGTATTTCAAGCAAGGTCTGGTTTGGGATATATACAGAATATTCAGACTGGAAGGGAAGAAATACCTTCTGACTCAAGAAGGAATCCGAGCTTTTTTGAAGCTGCTGTGGCTATGTACATTTAGGGCGGCCAACTTTATAAAAAGTCAATGCGGGACATACGACCACGGTGAAGGGGAGAGGGGTTGAGGTAAAAGAAGTAAAATTCATAAATAATACTAAATCAACAATTTATTATTTAAAATCGCATTTTCCCATTGAATGACATTTTTTAACTTTTTTGTTTTGACAATTGCCCTTATTAAATTTTACAATAAGCATTCTACGCAACGTTTTCACACCACCCGCGCTTTATCCATAAATAAATTAATTTATGTACATTATAATCGTATTTAGGCGCTACACTTATAACCAAAAAAAATCAGTATTTACCACTGCATTTAGGAGAGTATGGTTGACTTTGGTTAGTAAGTTTTATTTATATTATTTATGTCAAAGTTAGAACCAAGTTATTATTGCGGTTAGTGATGAGCGAGACCGGTCTTGGGTCTTGGTCTTGCAGCAAGACCAAGACCGAGACCAAGACCGAGACCAAGACCAAGACCAAGACCGGGGTATGCAAGACCAAGACCAAGACCGAGGGGTGCAAGACTACGCAAGACCAAGACCGACCTGCAAGACTCTTGCACTTTTGTCACTTTTTTTAAAATTATAATATTTAATTTTTATATTCAATATTCAGAGGTATTTCATACAGACAGGCCAAAAATTCGAAATCTGCCTAAAAGGCGAAATTTTATGAGTAACAGGTTTTTTAATAAAATTATCTAGAAACGATAACTAGTAGATTCAGTAACATGTTTCAAAAATAATAAGATTGTGACTCAATGGTCCGACAAAGCTCGATATCTCCAAAACCGTTTACGGCAGAGAAAAACTAAGAGTACAAAAGTTATAGAAGCTGAAAATTACTTACCTATTCCTAATGTTTTTTTTTTAAATTAGGTATCTAGTGATGCCACCTTACTGGATCAAAATTTCCAAAATCCAGGAAAACATTATTTTTGTGCCACACTGTAAGAAGTGGCATCATTGGATTCTCCTTTAAACTAAGATATAAATGTAAAAGTGATGGTTTAATAAAAATATATTTGTCATTTTCATAGGAATACTTTTTATATAAATGGATTTTAAATTTCCTTGAATTTTTGCTATAATTTTTCTATTTTAGGTTAAAACTAAAAATAAGGAAGTTTTCTTGGTGGTGTTTTGGAAAATTTTAAATAGAAAATTTTTACCGCCCTTTTTTCTATAATTTTTGTATATTCAGTTTTTACCATTATGAACGGTTTCGGATATATCGATTTTGTCGCACTATCGAGCCACCTTGTATATGCGGAATGTTTATAAAGATTTGTACAAACTTTGTACGGCAAATGTTTGACTAATTTGAACATAGAAAGTTTATTTGAACTGAAAAGCTTTCTAAATACCTTTTTTTAATTAGAAACCAATGTTTACATATATATCAGAATTATTTTCATGGAAATTTCACATCTGGTTGAAATTAAAGTTTTTTTCTGCCCTCAGAGTACTCAGTATTGTAATTTTATATGCTTCTTCAAAGAAAATTTAAATATTTCCCATCACTAAAATGAAGCGCTATAAATAAATAAACCCCTACATTTAACATATATATCCTTTTTAATCAAATAATTTAAATGTACATGTAAGGTTAAAATTGGTATATTTTAAAATTTTAAAGCAAAAAATATAGTCTCCATCTTTATTTATTTGAAAGTAATAAAAATATATATATTTTATTAAAGATTGCTTAGTTTAAATTATTACTTCCAAAAAAAGCAAGACCAGCAAGACTCTTGCAGCAAGACAAGACCAAGACCAAGACCGGGTGGTGCAAGACCAAGACTTCTTTGGGCTTGCAAGACCAAGACCAAGACCAGACTTGCAAGGACCAAGACCAAGGCCAAGACTAGCTCGGTCTTGGTCTTGGTCTTGCTTTGCTCATCACTAATTGCGGTTAATACCGCAGTAATAACTTGATTCTGAATTTTTAGTAGTTCGCCTTTTTCGATAAATGTGTTAATGCTGTATTAATATCCAGAAAAATAAATCATTTTCTTCTGCAAAATCGGTCGCGTATAAGTAAAACATAATTATTGGCAGATTTTGTTTGCGACAGCCCACATGATTGTGTTTTTGAGTTATTAAACTGGACAATCTTTTTGTTTCTTCAACTCAATATTATTTAAAATCCTGTGGGAGTAATATCTGTGTATGAAGTGTACTATCGTCAGCAAAATTATGCATATGTGTAACATTGAAACTAAAAATTGATAAATAATTACAGAATATTTATTGTATTATATAAATATGCACATTTTCGAGGTTGGGCATCAACAAAAGTTTTCATTGGCCGCATTTATTTTGTTATGAAAGTAAAAACTAGATCAACCGGCGTTTCATCTGCATTTTTGATAATTTTAATTTAATTACGCATAAATATGCAATTAATATGATAATTTTCTGTTTAAGTTATGAAAAATGGATATTTTATTGCTTTTTTACTACGTGTTAATAATTTGACATGTTTTTAATTCCCCGCATGTCGTCTATGTGTGTCAATGGCGCAAATCTATATATTTTTTTATTTTTATTTTTTAAAATGTACACTTTCAAAAAAAATATAAAAATTTTTGATATGCAACCGTTTCAAAATACGAATAGGGCTTAAATATAAACTGAATTTTTTTCTATGTTTTTATTTACTTCCAATAGGTATGATCTTGCCATTTTTTGGTTGGGCAGTATAAGGTCGGGCGTTATCCTGCAGTAAAATGACACTCTTGGTTAAACGGTTTCCCCATTTTAAACGAAATGCAGATTTAACCTTTTAATTAAGCAAGTCTGAATAAAATGGCACAATAATAATACATCGTTCGTTCCAAAAACTGGCCAAAAGCGACGGCTTCGCTGTCCCAATTGCTACTGATGGCTCAAATTTTTCGGTCTGCTTTTTCTCTTTGAGCTTTTTTTTGTTTGACTGGCGCCACTTAAGACTTAATATTTTTTATTTTGGCGTAAAAATCCCGGTTTTGTTGCATATGATTAAGAAATTGCATCACCTCCATCTTAAAATCGCCTGAGAACCTCAATACTGTTAGGTTTTACGGTCGGGAATCTCAGTAGTCACCTTACGTTAATGTTTTGGTAATGCAGATGGGTATGGATAATTTTCTTGGTGCTACCAACACTAATTTGTAATGCTTATGACTTTTCAAGGACAAATATTGTGTTATTGGCAAGAATAAGATCGTTCATCAGGTCATTGTTGGTTTAGATACCGAAGTTTTCGGGCGTTTCTTATACGGCAGTTGCTGTAAGGCGCTTAATAATACCCCCTCTCGTTTAAAACCTGGGTTTTTGATATTTTATTATATTTGTATAATTTGGTTTGGTACCCTCGTTCACAAGAAAATCTAACTATTATTCCTTGCGTAACGGAAACAAGAAGTACTCTTTCCCTCATTTTTACACTAACTCAATAAATACAATTTAGGAGACCATGGTGTTATGTACGCCTTCTCCATACCCCATTGTCAGAATGTTTAGATCATAGATAATCTAACTTTAGATATGTAATCGCTAATCGCATTTACGGCAAGTTTACGCTAGCGCGCACTAAACAAGCCATAAGGTTATCCAGCATGCGTATTTGAAATAAAGAGCCAGTGCCGGACTTAGAAATTTCTATAAATCGTTAATTAATTTATATTCATGATTTTTTTTTCTAATTTTGAGATTTAAAGTGACACTTTTTAAAACTCATTGACGTGTCAAATATCTTAGTTTTTATAACTAGTTACAAAAAGTATTTTTTTTTTCAACTGGTGTTGAAAAGTAAGATATTTGACAACATCAATGAGTTTATAGAAGTTTTTTATATTTTAAACTTAAATTAAAAAGAATCATATCATATTTAAAGTTAGCAAAAATATTGTGTAAAACGCGTTGGGAAACACTATTTTTCATAACTTATATTCTTTTGCTCTGCTCATTACAGAAAATAGTGCTTTTTCCAACTGGTTGCACAAATTACTCTTTGTTTCTATATTTAGATACTGAAATTTTTTATTTTGCGTTTCCATACATATATAAATTATGTTAGGTAGTAATATAAACAATAAAGTAACAAAATTAATAATACAAAATTTATATAGCTAAAAATAGGGGCTAATAAAAGATAGGGTTTGTTTCAAGACCCAGTCTTTGTACCTCTGCGAACGGTTTTGAAACTGTAAGAATCGATTAAACGCGTGAGTGTCTACTTTACACGGTTTTATGTCAGTTCAAAAACGACGAAGTTTAAATGCTTTCTGTATATTTAAATTTAGTTTATAATTTTTTTATGAACAGAAGGAATGTATAAATGCTACAACAGTAAAACTTGTTAAGAATCTATAATTATATAGAAATTCTATCACAAATCACAAAATAAGTCAGTCCAAAAACTAAAAAAATCTCACATAAGCGGTCAGTACGGAACTGGCCGGCAACAAACGTGTGAATAAAATTGGTCTGTCGGTCTTGCACATGCTTTAAAACATTAAGCGATGACTACCGCCACAGCGCACGGACACATTTATTCGCCCATAAAATCTGATACCCTTTGCTGGTCTATATGAAGGTCAGTGGTTAAGATGGAATTATGGTTAGAACCATTTGTTTGGTTCTAAAAATTAAATTCCAGGTCATATTTGAACTTTGCAATTTTTAAATTCACTTGTGGTAGAATTCATTACTTTCAATTAGTTAGTTTTTTCGGTAAACAAATAGGCCCCACAGGTTTTTCTGAAATAAGATATTTGAATTAATACGTCACAAACTTTTACTTTTCTAGCATTATATGAAATATTGGTCAATTGACAATTATTTTCTTGTACTTTTATTTCTTTTTAAACACTTTCTTTATCCTATAAGCAGTCCGTGAAGCCTTAAAGCTTAAGTACTAATGTATCGCGCGTGCATCTTAAGTGAATTCCTTACTCGTCTTTCGACAAAACTTAACATAATACGTGAAAATAAATATTTTTTAAACACCTCAAAATTGAAAAAAGCAAGATGGTACAGCAAGAGTGTTTTCTTCTTTTAAGAAAACTAAGTACCATTAATGTCCCTTATTATTCTAATTTGCTCTCTCGAAAAATTGAAACTGCATTTTGTTCAAAAAGAAGAAATCGTTATGTCATTTCATTCATTCATTCTACTGCACGATGACGCCCGATCTTATACTGGTCAGTTGATTACAAATGTCCGCGAAAAAATACATTAGAACGTTCTTTCTATTCACCTTTCAGCTCGGTTTAATAAGTTTGTGATTTCTATCCTTTGAAACCTTTAACGAAGGAATTAGATGGCTTAAAATTTAAAGACGATGATGACGTTGTTAAGTATGTGCATAAATGGCTTCCCGCCCAATTAGTCCAGGCAGTCAAGCTCAAAATAGTGTCATACCTCCGAATCTTTTATATATACACCGATTTTCTTAAAATTTTGAATTAAGCTTATCTTACCCTCCATATCAAAATCTATATGGTCGCAAGGTGTGCAAATTGTTTTTAAGGGGTGAAAACCACACCTTATCGAAAAAATAGATTTTATAGATTTTTCGGCTTTTTTCGATTCAAATGTCTTTTATAAATATCCTAACGTATTTTACAATATAAAGTTGGTGTATTTTGAAATATCAACCCTTAAGAATCTTTAAAAAATACCCTTTTGATGAAAATAATATAGAACAAATCTTTTAACGATTTGTAACATTAAAATTGCAGTTTTACTGGAAAAAATTCATAACATATTAATAAAATTATTAGTTACCACTTTTCAACCCCTAAAAACTACCCCTT
>JAHBCN010020149.1:0-15310 GCA_019359885.1 Listronotus oregonensis
AAAAAAAGGAAACGCGATAAAAAATGCCTTTTCAAAAACCTTTTAAAATTTTTCCCTTTGTTCTAGTAATAAAATAAGCAGAATTCACAGATAAGGGAAAAAAAAGGTTTTTAAAAAAAGTGATTAAAATGAAACCCCGGTTCTGATATTAAATATCTGGAAAAAAAAAAAAAAATTTCCCCCCAGGAGAATAAACCTTTTAATCTTTTTATGAGCCTTTTAAAACTGACCCCAAAAATTATTTCTAAGGGGGGCTTAATCCCCTTTTTTTGTATTTATTTATTTTACTGTATATTTTTTAAAAATGTTGTGTATTTTATCAAACGAAGAAACCCCCCAGTATTTTTTTTTTTCGATAATGGGTCCAAAAAAAGAATAAAAAAAGGGGGAGATTTCCGAAAACAAAAAGAGACAGGTGAGGGTTTTTTAAATTTGTCAAAGTATTGGGAAGCTCCAGGACCGTATCTGAGAGGGGGTTTTGGGGGTTTAAACACCCCTCCCCCGAAAATCTTATAATGTAAAATAAAATATAAACGACTGGTAACTATATTTTTTTTTTAAAGATTTTCTGAACAATATTTTTTTTACTTAGTCACGGTCAAAAAAAAAAAAAAAAGTATTCTAAAAAAATTTTTTATATATATATATATATATATATATATATATATATATATATATATATATATATATATATATATATATATATATATATATATATATATATATATATATATATATATATATATATATATATATACAGGTGTCCCACTAAGGGTGACGAGGTACGTTATTACGGAAACTATAGGCCCAAAGAGCCTCAGGAAAAAAAATACAAAAATGGAAAGGAAATTAAAAAAAAAAATATTTTAAAGCTTCTAGAATGGCCGCTAGAGGGCCCCGTAACTGCTGGGCAAAACAAAAAATTTGAATTTTCTTAAAAATTGTTTTATTAAGGTACTATTTTGAGAACGGGAAAAAAAATTATACAATTCTGCGTCAGTTTGCTTTTAAGATTTTTTCGTACTCTTTTAATAAGGGTGGGGGGAGCTGGTAAATAAATTATTTTTAAAAATTGCTTTAACTTCCCCCATTATCCAAATTTCTCAACGGGTTCGTTTGACAGAAATCAAGATTTATAAAAAAATATATTTTTGTGATGGCCGCTAGTTTTTATCTTTTTTTTCCAAGGGCGCTGTTTGAAAAGCCAGTTGTTTAAAAATTTTCTTAAAAAATTAAATGGTACGGCATACTTTTTTTACGGCAGTTTTAAAGGATTTATAAAAATTAAATTTTAAAGGAAACCGCGTTTTGATATCTTTATTGTTTTGAAGTTTTTCAAATAACTTTTTTTTTCTTCAAAAATTAATGTTAGCCATTAAAAAATGTTTTTTTCGAAAAGTTTTTAGCTAAGTAGGCCTTGAAAACAAAAAATACTTTTTTTTTTTTTTAAATTTTTAGTTTTATTCCAAACATAAAGAAATAAAATTAATATTATTTAGCTAAAACCATTATACTTTGATCCAGATTGCCTCAAAAAATTTCGTCAATCTAATACTTTGCTTTATTAGAAAGTTTGACATTTTATTTTTTTAAACCCAGGATTATTTAACAATTTCTACAATTTATTTTTATGATTTGTCCAGATTTGTAATTTTCTTTTTTAATTGTTAATTAACTGAATTAATAAAAATGCCTTATTCCACTGCGGAAGCCTACATTATATTCCCGTTTTTTTTAAGAGTTTTGAAAATGCTTGTTTAGCTGAACGAGAATATGCTGCTAACAAAAGGATAAAGGCTTTTTGGAAGAAAAGTATTAACCCGTTTTCAGATGTTTGGCGAAACAGGACGGTGCATCCTATTCGACCTTAGAAGCAATCCCGAATTAGAAATGAAGAAAATATTACCAATGTACTTGCATATGTTCAGATTAATCCACGTGTAAGCACCAGAATAATAGCTTTGGTTTAGGGAATTAGTAAAACTCGGTGCATCGAATTTTAATAGACCATAAACTACACCCCAAACATATTAGAAATTTCATCAGGCTCTTTCGGAAACCTTGATTTTGACAGAAGATTAGACCACTGTTACTGGTTAAGAATAGGGGGCAGAAGTCCCCATTTTTGTCTCGCATACTATGGACTGAGAAGCTACGCCCCGAGCACTGGAGGTGTCAATTTGCATAATATGCATTATTGGTCGGTAGATAATCCTCACTGGATGCGTGAGGCAGATCATCAAAATCGATGGAGTGTGAATATGAATTCAAAAAGCTATTGCTCAAATTTCAAGACCTGAAATTGAAGCAGCCGTAAAGCACCCACCGAGGCTAAATGTTGCATTGAAAATAATGGAAAGCATTTTGAAATTTGTAAAAAAAATTTCGTTTTTGTTCTCTTTTTAAACAAAATGTGTTTTATCGGCATTTCTGTTTATAAGTGTTAGTGTTCTAATAGTGTTCTTATTTTATCTTGCTGTTAGCTGTTTTCTTTTAAATGCGGTCTTTTAAATAAAAAAAAAAAGTATTTTATTGTTTTCAATGCCTACTTAGCTAAGACTTTACGCAAAAAAAGCATTTTTTTTTAATGGCTAACATTAATTTTTGGAAAAAATAGGTTTTTGAAAATAACTCAAAAAAAAAGATATCAGAACGCGGATTTCGCTAAAATTTAGCCATTTTTATACTCTTTAAAAAATGCGGTAAAAAAAGTATCCGTACCATTTAATTTTTTTAAGAAAATTTGAAACAACTGAAACTTTTACAAACAGCGCCCCTGGAAAAAAAGATAAGAACTAGCGGCCATCACTAAAATAGATTTTTTAATAAGCTTAAGATTCTTTCTCATACAAATAGGGTAAATCAAGATATTTATATATATTTTTTAAATTCTTCGTTTTTTATGTACAGGGTGTCCCAAATTCGATTCTCATTTTTGGGATCTCGAAAATTTAACAAGTTACGAGGTCGATTAAAGTGGGGCAAAGTTGCGCAATTTGATGATGAATAAAATGCCACCTTACAAAGTAAAAAAATAATAATACTTTCGAAGATTTTTGGAAAAAAACCGAATATTCCCGTTTTTTATTTTTTTATGACTCTATATCTACGTAATAAAAAATCCAGGACCTTATTAAAAAAAAACAAAGTTGATGATGGCAGCTCAAAAGTAACTAATTTTTTTAAAAACTTTTAAAGTGGCTTGATAAGCATCAAATTGCGCAACTTTGCCTCCAATTAATCAACCTCGTATCTCTTTAAGTTTCCGAGATTCGAATGATGAGAATAGAATTTGGGACACCCTGTACTTTAAATAAAACCACGATATCCTTAAGAAGCAAAAAAATAAAAATTTCGTTGAAAAACTTGAAAATTTATCATTTTTAATGGCCAAAAAGTCATCTAAATTTCGATTTTTTTAAATTAATTTATTTTTTATTATAATTATGCCGTAAAAACCAGTAAAATAAAACAAAAATATATTATAAATCTTAGTTTGTCAATTTTTTATAGCCAAAAATAAGGTAGACTTTACTTCCAAATAATTACCTACAAAATTTTTGAATTAAACAGTTGCCCCCCTTTTTTTAGGCAATATACACCACTGTATTCATCATATTATCAAATTTTCTGTAACATATGCCGTCCTAGTGTATCGCAATCAATTTGAATTACAAGAGATGTGTGATAGTCCCGACGTCGACGTTTTAACAAATCAAACTCAACACGCCGAATCATTTATTATATAAAAAAACAGAGAGGCACTTTGGAAATTAATTTTCCGAAATCCGTATGGGCGAGAGAGACAGATATTAATAATGGATATATTGTATAAACTGACGGGCTTTCCAGTGGATTGCTGTGTTTTAGATTTTAATTAAATGTAATACAAGGGCTAATAGATTGTATTACATGCAGTGTGGGTTGCATTAGCAAAAAGTTGCGTTATTAGGAAGTTAATTGAAATCTGTAAAAAAATCCATATACACCACTCAAAAAAGTCCAGGGATATTTTGTGGGATTTAAAATAGAAATCTACAAATCTTGTTTTTCGACTTTTTTTGCAATAATATTATTAAGGAATACGTAAAGAAAGAAAGCCAATCAAAAATAAATAGGTGCATGTTTTTAATCCCAACAAAAAAAGTTTATATATGTTTATATAAAATAGAAAAATCATTAAGGAATTTTTTCACAATATACATATGTTTGGTAATTTTTTACTTATTGGGCCGTTTTTATTGAAATTTAGTACAAAAAGTTTTTTTTGGGGCACTGATTACGAATCTGAACTCAAATTTTGTCCGCCCTTGTATTTAAGGTTTTAACACCCTACTCAAACCCAACCTTAAAAACGCAAAACTTTTTCTAAAATTCGTTTTTCTGAAACTCGTCACACCAAACTGAATGATTTTATGGTAAAACATTTATTATTTATTAAGGTACATTTATTTTTACATTTTTTAGTCGTTATTTTTAACAAAAACGCCACCAAAAAAAAAATTTTCTTTTAAAAAGTCAACAAAACTCTCTAGGGATTTTTAGGCCGTGTTACATCTTGGGAAATAATTGAAAAACGCTTACTTTTTATATTTTAATTATGTTAAAATGGAGTTTACATTAACTGCATTTATTTTCTTTGTCTTGAAGAAAGAGGATGTTGTCAATTACCTCTTTAATATTTACGTCATTAAAAAATCCAAATTGAGGAAAATGGGCTCCTGCCTCACTTGTATTAATATCTAACTTTTAAATAAAAACACCTTGCAATACAACTGCACGAGTCCCTATGCACGCTTATTATCAATGCAACTTTTACAAAAGATTAAAATAATGTTTTTACTTTTTATAGAATTTTCCAATTTCTTTATTAAAAATATTTTGTTTTTTACATATATTGCTAATAAAACAATTTACAACTTTAAATACAGAGCTTTCACAAACTTATCTGTCTAAAAATCCCTATATCATTTCGTATTTTTTTATTAAATATAAAAATAAAATTTAAGAATGTGTTTTCTAGTAAAACTAACTAGTAAATAATCGGGAAAATAAGTTTATCTTGTAAAATTTGCCATTGGCCAAAAAATTTGCTCCTAATTCTACGCTTGATCCTCCTATTAATCTTCCTTTTTCAACAGTTGCCCATGTTCCTCATAAAATGTACAATATCATTTTTAAAGTCAAACAAATTAAGCGTATTCTTTCTTCTCATTTTCCCAGAGAGTTGGAAAGCTGCACGTGTGCAACCTCTCCCCAAAAAAGGATTCAAAACTTTTCCTTCTAACTATAGACCTATATCTCTTCTTCCTGTTGTTTGCAAAGTAATGGAAAAATTCATCAATTCCCAAATCTTTAAATATCTGGAAAATCACAAGATCTTACATGATAGACAGTATGGATTCCACCACAGTAGATCCACATCTGATCTTCTTTCCGTTGTCTCACACAACTGGAACAACTCCCTTGAGTTTCTTGGTGAATCCCAGGTCGTTGCTCTTGAGATATCCAAAGCTTGCGATCAGGTCTGGCATGACGGGCTTCTTAACAAACTTCCTTCTTACGGTCTTCCACCTAAGCTTTGCTCTTGGCACTCCAGTTTCCTTTCCAATTGACGTATATCAGTTACTGTAGATTGTCATTCTTCCAACTTCTACCAAATTAATGCTGGGGTGCCCCAGGGCTCAGTGCTGGCACCCATGCTGTTTCTTCTCCACATTAACGATCTTCTCTCTTCTACAATCAATTCCATTTCTTAAGCCAGTATGTAATTCTGATTTGGGAAACAAGCGCAGGTCAATGCAGATATCTCTTTCACAAGACCTCAAACTTATCTTGAATTGGGGCGCAAAAAATCTTGTTCAGTTTAATGCCAGTCATGTTCGCTGTCGCGAAAAAAGTCTGCCAATGCTTATTCGTTACATTTGAGCTGGCAAGTTCTGCAGAACAAAAAGTCGTTTAATCTTGTCGGCGTTACTTTTGAGAATAACCTCAACTGGCAGCACATTACATCCATAGCCTCGGCAGCTTTAAAAAAGCTGAACATATAAGTGTTTTACCTTCGAAGTTCAATAAATAAAACAAAATCAGGTTTAATCAGATTGCAAACTTCTAAAATAACCCCTGAATATATGATATCACCACCCCTGTTTTCTGGCGTTTCGAGTACAGCCAGTTATGGCGATAATTTCAGAAATAATTCTCCCATATATAAAACAAATCTAAGAAGTAAAAAATACAGACGACAAAACATCCCTGAAGCCGTTATTTATGCCTTCTAACAAAGAGATAGTAAATAACACTTTTTTTAATCTGGCCAAATACAAAATAATGGATTTCGGTGTCCTTTGGGTCAACAATAAATTGAAAAAAGGATCTAATCCTCGCAAATTCTAGCCATGCTCCTATGGGAAATAAGGTGCTTTTATAGATATGCTTTGGTAAGTAGAGATTTTTCTTTTTCACCTCCCCCTTTTTTAGCTTTAGATCCTCGAAAAATTCATAGTTTATGAACATAGCTCGACAAAAGTAAAAATAATGAAAATATATATGTCGCAGCCAAGTAGCTTAATTAGCCGTTTAATTAACAGCCTAGCCTCTTTACTAAGCAGTGGCGTTTAACTAGCCGCCTGAATGATATTCAGCCATTTGATCAAACTGCTAGGCGAATGACTTGGATCGGTGACGTTTTATCGCTTGCCTAGCTGTTCATTTCAATTTAGTTCCACTTTCTGCCACCTAGCGCCGAAACTCTCCAAACTGTCAATATGACGTCGACAAACAACAAATTTGATGGTGTTTTTCACAGTTTAATGACAAATAGTAGAATAGAAGAGTGTAGTGACAATAATAATGTGAATTTAGCTGTAAGCGACTCTGGCAATTTAATTTTTAAAGCGAATTTCTATTGAAAACTTGTTGACCAAAACTAACCACAACCAACCACCTCTGATCTCATGATTTTTAAAGAACAGTAATATGTTACATTTTAAGTATATTTAATAAAGAATTTCTTATGTCACATGTTTTATCCTTTTTATTTCTGTCACATGGCCACCCTGCAGTACGATTGGCCTAAGCATTAGCCTGCCAGTTTATTAAATTTTGTCACAAACGTTACGGCTGAATATTATTCAGGCCGCTAGTTGAACGGCGCTGTTTAATAAAGAGGCTAGGCTGTTGATTAAACAGCACATGGTCACTTTATCGTAAGATTGGCCTAAGCATTAGCCAGCCAGTTTATTAAATGATGTAATAAACGTTACGGCTGAATATCATTCAGGCCGCTAGTTGAACGGCGCTGTTTAGTAAAGAGGCTAGGCTGTTGATTAAACGGCTAATTAAGCTAGTTGGCTGCGACATATATTATTTTATATAGAATATATTTTTATCGCATTTCAAAAGGTAACTAAAAAAGGTTAGTTTTGAGATATTGGACATTTTATTATTAAAATTAGCGTACTTAGAAAACCCTTGGAATTATAGAAATGAAATTTATGACATTTTATAAGTATTTACAAATACTAACGATATTCTAACAAAACCGTTATAGGAACCCAAAAATTATATGTAGGATGTTATATTTTAATCCAAGAAAAATACGATTTTTATTTAGGAAAAAAGTTATTAAACATCACCAGAAATTTATTAGATTCAGGGTTAGTAAAAAAGTAATAGGATTTATTATCAATGAATTTGTAAATTAACGAAAATGTGAATTTTCTGTAGTTTTGAAAAATAGCTTTATATAAACTTTTGTAAATCCACACAACAAACTTTTTATTGCTCAAATTTATGATTATATTATCGACTAATGGTGTATATTTGATATGTGCGTTAATAAAGTTTTCTTCTTGCTTGTAGGTTATTTTTGATTATGAGCCTGCTGACACTGTGGATATTTATTTAGTTGCTTTTTTATTTTTATATATTTTAAAGCATCATTTTAATAACTTTCTTTACAATATACGATATCCAAGCAACTTAAAAATGAAGATAACCTAAAATAATTTATTAAAATTGCAAATGACAAGCGAGAAATACTTAAAATAGGGTAGTTAGGATGTTACAAATTTAAAAAAATAAAGTATTTTATTTTATAGATATGGGTTAAATTGGATGCCTAAAATTGGGGTAGATGTTAAAGTTTTTTAAGACTTTCTTTTTTCATTTTCAACCCTTAATACATGGCGCACATTAACTTCTTAAGCTGTTGATACTAAGATTGGTTGGTTTGGAATTACTTAACGAGATGGCGCTAGTTGCTTCTAATGTTCAACTAAATTAGATTGCAGTTGTTCTTAAAGTGGCTGCTTCGTAGTCAAGGGTGTCTACGGCCTACATTCGGTGTGACCATCCCCAAACAAGGGTAAAACACGTGTAATCGGATTGGCTGGACCCGGGGTTAAGGCCTCGTAATTTTAAACGAACCAAGCTTAGTAGTCATACCTACCAGGATTTTTAATTTTTCTATTTATTTTATTAATAAGCCTCTATGCCCAAAGAAAGTCCACCCTTTTGTTATTATGTATAACAAGGCTTAAGAAGATTAAGTTATTTAATTATATATATATATATATATATATATATATATATATATATATATATATATATATATATATATATATATATATATATATATATATATATATATATATATATATATATATAATTATAATTAATTATATTTTATATTATAATATTATTATATTAATAATTATATATATATATATATATATATATATATATATATATATATATATATATATATATATATATATATTATATATATATATATATATATATATATATAAGGGGTGTCGCAAGCAAGTTTAACAGGAAAAATATTTTTTTTTTAAATGGAACGTATGTATATTTTTGCGTTTTCGGGTTCCCCGGAAAATTCTGTCTGAATACTTCATACTTTTTTCTGTTCACGAAATAATTACGTTTAAAAAATAATTATAACCTTTATTGTAACATAAATTAATTATTTCCACACTTCATGAAATTTCACTTTCCAAAGTATCAAAACCAAAAAGTAGTATCAACGGGTTTTTTTAAATGGAAACCCCTGCATATTTTTATGTATTCGAATGATTTTTTTAAGCCAATTTAAACTATACAGTTTTATTTTTTATCTGTCAAACTGATCGAATTATACGATTTAAAATTTTTTTCGAATAAACTATAATCTCTAAAAGCTCTTGGGGCTAATTTTAAATAGGAACATAAAAACAAAGTAAATTATGTAGATGTTTCAACTTTAAAGGTTTTATTTCTTTAAAACGACAAGTTTAAAAACGAATAAAAACATAATTCCAAACTGAAATTTTACAAACGGGAACACGTCTTGCAGTAACAATTAATTACATACTTTTCAAATGTTCAAATTTTCCATTGTTATGAAATACCAACCTGCCCCTAAATTCTCGTAACAAGTTATCAAAATATTTCCGGCCTATCTTTATAAACCTTATTTTTTAAATCCCCACAAATAAAAGTCCAAATTTTAAATCCGGAGACCTGGCAGGCCTTCAATACCCCCCTTTCCCCCTATCCCGATTTGGAAATTCTCGGTTCGGAACACCCCCTGCAAACCAAAATGTGCGGGAGCACCACCGTACTGTTTTCGGTGGGCCCTGATTTGGGTCTGTGATTTCCCTTTCCCCTTTCGTTAAATTTTTTAAGCAATTTACCTACAAACGATTGAGTAATTGCGGGTCGATTCGAATAAATATGATTAAATAAATCACACACTTCTGCTTGTGATCTCTTGCGATCACCGTACCCAATCATCAAAAGTATCTCAATTTCTCTTTTTCATAAACCATCGTTCTACTAATTAAAATGACTACTGTTGTTTGAAATTTGACTAAAAGTCATTTTAAGTCAAGCATTAACAGATAAGTACCTGTATAGGCCGGAAAACTGATCACTTAAAAAAAAAATTAGAAATCAAATCGTGATCGTTTGACAGATAAACACAAAAAAGTATACCATTGAAATTGGCTTTGGTCTATTCGAAAACCATAACAGGGGTTTTATTTAAAAAACCTAAGTTGATACTACTTTTTCTTTCCCCGTATACTTTGAAAGTGAAAAATTTTACCCTTTTTTTAAAATTGGTTTCCACTAAATTTTTCGAAAAATTAACCCTTAAAAATATTGCAAATTAATTTTCCCCGAACCCCTTTATATAAATAAATTTTAATTATATAAAATTTATTATATATATTATATATATATTATATACATCGTTTATATACATTGTTCTTGTTAGCCCATTAACAATTATATATCAAAATGTTTTAAAATAGTTATTTTTAAAATTTTTTGAAATGTAATAAAATTATATAATAACGTCCAAAACAATAAAAATTTTTTATCTGAAAACAGATATGACATACGGTAACCCAAAAAAAACCCGGAAAATAAAATTATTATTTTCTTAGATAATCTAATAAAACTTACCATTGAGAAGGTCGAGAAAAAACATTAATAAAAAAATCATTCAAGATATAGCATTTCTTGTTCAAAATAACACTTAATTAACTTAATTACATGTATATCAGTGGCGGAAATCACTTTTTATATTTAAAAAAACTTTATCTCTATTATGTAAAACAATGATCAAAACAGCTGGTTTTATGTTATACAACTCTATTATATTAACTTATACAAATTTATTAATGAATCCAATAAAAATTTTCTTGAAAAAGTATGGATGCAAAAATTTTCACAAAGCTAAATAATGCTGAAGATCTCAGGTACACTATCCTAAATAGGATGTCAAAAATCCTTGATCCTATGTGTTCCAAAAATATACTTTTAACGGAAAATAAAATACACTTTGTTTAAAAAAATTTCCATATTTTGAAACTTATGAAAAAATTTTTTCTTATGCGACTAGTTTGCTAACAGGTTTTTTAAGACTAACTAAAATTTCAGATATTTTTAAAGACTATACATATTAGGTTTATAGTTTTGGTTTGGAAAAAACAATAACATTTTTATTGGGGGGATGGTCTAATTATGGTAAAAAGATTTTACAGTTTTAAAAAATTTAAAAAATTGAAGTGTTATAATACTTTTTAAAATTTAAAATGGGGAATTTTTTGGTCTAATTGACAATTTAAAATATCGGATTTTTAAGTTTGTTTATTTCAAGTGTTCCCCTGATTTTTAGGCCTTTGTTTTCGTATTTTTTAAATTTTTTATAAAAAATTTTGATTTTGTTCTTTTAAATGATTAGCGTGGGGAAGGTTTTTTTTAGTATAACTTTTTAATGTTTTTTATTTTTTACTTTCTGTTTAATTTTTGGACAATTTTTCCGAATTGGTAAACTCCCGATTTTGATTGTTATCTAATTTAGATTTTTTTTTTTTATTAATTTACTACACAATTACAACTAATTTACTACAAAAAACAATAAATCTAAATTAGATAAAATCAAAATGGGGTTTCCTTCGTGGATTTCCCCTTATAGGCCCAGTCGGAAACAAAAGAATAAAGAACATTACAAGTTATACTAAAAGAAAAACCGTTCCCCCTACGCTAAATTTAATAAAAAAATCATAATTTTGATAAATTTTTAAAATATTCATACAAAAAAAAAAGGCCGAAAATTTGTCTCGGTCCTTAAATAAACAAATTTAAAAAATACCGATATATTAAATTTCAATTAGACCTAAAAATTCCCCTTGTAAATTTAAATTATTATAACCTTAAATTATTTAATTTTAATAACTGAAAATTTTATTCCCTATAATTAGACCATACATATAAAAATGTTATTGTATTTACCTATTACCAAAAACGTAAAATAATATTATCCTAGTTTTGAAGAAATATCTGAAAATTGTCTTGAAAAAGTACCTTTTAAAACGGCCAAAAATAAATATTTTCTCATAATTTAAATATAGTTTTTTAAACAAAGTGTATTTTCATTTTCCGTTAAAATTATAATGAATTCCCCATATCCAAAGTCAGTTCAATATATTAAAAGGGTAAAAACATCAGTTTTTTGCATTTTTCTAGTAAACGATAAGCTTTATGGTTAATTTCGGGAAAATGACAAGAAGTAAAGAAAAATGCAAATTTTGTTCAAAAAAAAAATTACATGTGCTAAAATGAACAAAAAAAATTAACAGTGACGTATCACATTAAAAAAAAAGCCTACGGTATTAGACGTACGCACGCCACTCAATAAACTACAAAGTATTTTTTTTTACTGTTACTAGGGTACCATCAAACTCTCGCCTAAATTTGGTTCCATAATATTCTAGCGTTTAAAAGACATTACACTAAAACATTTTTTTTTAATTTTTAATACCCTGTTCTAAAGCTATTTTTTTGGAAAAAAATACATATAAATAAAAACATTTTCTTTTCTAAAAAACCCATTTTTTAATTTATTCTCAACTTTTATTTACCCCCTTTAAAATTAAAATAATTTTGTTGTTACTAAAAATGTATACAAAATTATTTCTTTAAACCAATAAAAAATAATAAGACAGTTTAAAAAATGTTAATTTCATTTTAATTTACTTTTTTGTATACGTCAGATTTTATGAAAAATTGCACAAGATAATAAAAAGCTAATTTCTTTTCTCTACGACGAACTGTAAAGGACCTCTGGCCAGTGGCGTAGCTATCAGAAGGCTAGGCAGTGCAGTGCACCCGGGCCTCCAAGCTCTTAGGGTCCCCCTTTGGGCCGATGCACCTTCGAAAAAGTTGTGATAACATGAAGAATTTTCGACTTTTTTGCTCTTCCAAAATTTCTAATAGCTTGAACTAAAAATGGAACGGACTTTAAGTATAGCAACTTATTTAAAAAAAAATAATAAAATTTGCTGCCAATTCTACCTTTATCCTTCTATTATTCTTCCTTTCCCAACGTTGCCCCTACTTTATAAAATGTCCCTATCATTTTTTAAAGTCAAACAGATCGGCGTATTCTTTTTTCTACTAAAAAATTGTTGGGCTGAATGGCCCCAGCAATCATGTTAAAAAAAAGTGCTCCCTAGCTTGCACCCATCCCTTTCCTCTTTCAAATCTCTTTCGACACGGACATTTTCCCGGGGGTTGGAAAGCTGCACGTGTGCATCTTGTTCTCAAAAAAAGGGTTTTAAAACTCTCCCCTTTTAACATAGACCTATATCTCTTTTTTTTGTTCTTCAAAGTAATGGAAAAATTCATTATCTGGAAAAACACAAAATCTTTGATGACGTATGGTTCCGTGAGAAGATCCAAGCTGATCTTCTTTTCTTTGTTTCCCCAAAAGGAACAAGTCCTTTAGTTTCTTGGTGAACCAGGTCGTTGCTCTTGACTACCCAAAACTTTTGAACAGGCCTGGCAATGGGTTTTTAACAAACTTCCTTCTTGGTATTTTACCCAAAATTTACTCTTGGGTCTCCAGTTTCCTTTTTAATCACTATATCAGTTACTGTAGATGGTCATTCTTCCACACCAAATTAATGCTGGGGTGCCCCAGGAGCGTGCTGGCACCACGCTGTTTCTTTTACCCATTAACGATCTTCTCTTTAACAAACAATCCCTTATAGTTTTTCTGACGATAGTATCGTCCCTCTAGTTCAATTTTTAAACCATCATGTAATTCAGATTTGGAAAACAAACGCAGGTCAATGCAAATATCTCTTTCAAAAGACCTCAATCTTGTCGGGGTTCGAGAATAACCTCAACGGCACAAAGACATTACATCCATACCTCGACAGCTTCAAAAAAGCTTGGATTTCTCTTTCCGGACAGAAAGTATTATCTTCTTCCAATCTTTTACTCTGTCTTTATTCCAAAACAGACTCTCTTTGAATATTGTTCTCATGTCTGGGAAATGGCGTCCCTACAACATTTGCATCCCGGACTTACCCACCGTCAGCTGTAGGGGACCTGTCGCTGTTCTATAGGTATTTTCATGACTTCTGTTTATAATTTCTTTTTTGGCAGATCCCAACAGAGCAACAAGTAGTGCAACTTTTATGCATCCTTTTACAGTTCAGTGAGAGAGGCCATAAATATGAAAACCTTTTTATTGGACAATTAAAAATAACTAGTCAAGTTTTATTTTAATTCATTATTTTTATATACTTTTAGACTGTACGGAAAAAATGTACGAGATACCTATTTTAGGTTTTTTTTTTAATTCGAGAAAAGTTACAAATAGGGGTTCTGTTTAGTTCTTGTTGGATCACCCTGTTCTTTATAATCTAAGTTCTTTATAGTCAAAAATATTTAAACCTTTTTATATCTAAAAAAATATTTCTTTCTAGCAAAACCTAAACAACATATATTTAATCATTATAATAAGTGCTTTAATTAAAAAAATTATAACAAATTTTCCCGTATACACCACTGACCATGGAAAAACAAACAGGTTAAAATCAAATCAAATGCATTAAAGATGTTTATCCAATCTTGCTTAGCAACCATGAAATTTGTTGTTATGTGCATATATCAACAATTCGTAATTATTTTGAAAAAAACCAACGCATATAAAACAGATATTCTTCCCAATTAAGTCTTAGTATTGTTCTGCCGCCAAAGACCTTTGGTAAATTAATAAACCCACCAATTTATTTAGTATCAAAATGTAAGTATACAATACTATAAACTTAAAACTTATTTCAATTTTAAGTACACCATTAAAAAGGGTATTCAAAAAATTTCAAGAGGTAATCCCTCACTAAAAATATAAAAAAGTGTTTAAAAATATGGGTTTGAAAATGCATAGTTTTAAAGACACAAGGTGTTAAACCAAAAAAAAGTTTTCTTTTGCAATTATATTAAATATTTTGTAGCCAATTTCCTTGAAACTTGTCAGTTTTATTTCCAGTAATAAGGGCCTATTTTGGACCTAATAAAATTAAAACTATTACCTCTAGTAACGTCACACTAGACACCTTATCACAAATAATTGTGAAAAATGTACACCATTGGTTTTTTGCACTTTTTTTTTAATTTTTTTAGATTAAGCAACTAAAAATGCAACTTTTTTGTCTACTGATATTTTTTTCTATTCTACTTCAATATTAAGAAAAAAATTTAAACAAATTTATTGTAAATCTTGGGATTCCACTAATACACTGCTGAAAAAAATCTTAATATATTTGTAACTTTTAAGGCGCCAACTACATTCAGATTCATATTTCAGAAGACATACATTTTTCACAATAAATCAAAAATTTTCATTTGATCATGTATTCCCTAAGACTAAGTGTCAAATACCCTATATTATATCTGCATTTTTCATATCAAAAATATTTATATCTTTTTTTATAGACAGTTTAGAAAG
>JAHBCN010020150.1:0-15331 GCA_019359885.1 Listronotus oregonensis
TGTAACATTCCTTAACTATTTATAGTAATTCCAATGGACAGGATCGCGGGTGCGTCTAAAACGGTTAAGCGCTTGGTTTCGAAGATTTTTCATAAATTTAATATTATTCGTTATCCATGGACTATATGGTCTTTTCCGACAATTTTTAACTCTTAATGGCGCATGATTGTCAAAAATATTGAGTATATTGTCAGTCAGAAAAGCAACCTTTTCATCAATATTCTCTATTTGATAAATTGAATCCCAAGGAGCAGATTATCTTCTTCTTCCTGTAGCTGTGAAAAAACCTCTCGCATGTATCTTGTTAAATGAGCCACTGTGTCTATGTCATCAGTAAAGGCCAACAGCAGTTTTGGACCTTGATGAGCAAAACCTTCTGTTAGCTCATCTGCCATCAAATTTTCATCATTTTGCTGAACACACATGTCGGGAGAATAATGACCGGCACTATTTCACGGGGTTAACTGGGATACTGGGGACATCTTGGGCGATTATTGAAAGATAGCAAATGACGTTATGGATGTTACCAATCGCACTTCTAAACATATTTGTGATTGCCTTAGTAGAACCTTCACCCCAACGAAATAATTCTGGAAAACGGCCTCTGCAGAATTGTTTTATTTCTACTCTTTTTGAAGATACTGTTGTCCAATCATTAGAGAAATTTTTATTTTTCATTCCATCACATTTTCATATAAGTTCGGAGAACATTATTAAAAATGCTTGTGAACCTAGCACGTCTCGGTCGCGAATTTTCGCTCGACGCGCTAGGTGCACAAGCATTTCTAACAATGCTCTCCAATCTTATATGAAAATGTGAGATATACGATTTAAAGCTTTTATTCTCAACTTTAAAAAGCCGTTTAAAAAATTTAAATCGGACCATTTGCCTTATATTCACGGCACTTGCAAGATAAGGGCCTAATTTGCTTATAGTGCGCTTAAATAAAAACTGTTAATGCGAGAATTTTTATCTTTCTGCAGCTTAAAGTATATGTTATTAACTGTCATTTCCCAAAAAATAAGCTCTTAATATTGAAAATTAACGGAGATACGAATTTTTGAAAAAAGGTCTGTTTTAAGCTTTTTTCCGGCTTTTCTCGGTGAAAAATAGTCGAATCGGGATTTTTCAAAAACTATTATGGAGGTTTTTGAATTCTCTACAAACGATCTTTTATAAGGGAAGTAATATACCCTGTACATAAGACAATATACCAAAAATAAAATGTTTTATTTATACATAAAATCAATTTATTCAATTGCATGTAGATATAATTTCTTTAATTCTAAATACCTGATTTGATAATGCATTAAAATAGTGATACACACAAAATTAATTTTAAAACACGGGATTATCCAGTCCTATAGATAATATGAAAATGGATATGTCTTGTAACAAAATAATTAGGCTTAATAATCAAAAATTTTCATAATTTCCACGAACCCACCTAATAATATTTCTAGTACACTACAGCATAATGGAGTCCACAGGGAAAACGTTTTTACTAATATGAATAATTTAAAATTTAAAGTACTCAAAAATATCTGGTGTGGACATCAACACCCAAAATGATTTAGAATATTGTTTGTGAAATTAGAAATATTTATGCTATTCTAAATTCTAATAATTTTTGTTTAACTCATTGGCGTAACTTTTTGGGATAGTATTATTTTGGACTAAGTGAACGATTAAATTATACATGTAATAAATGGGTAGGTAGTAGTGTTGCCAGATTTTTTCTGTCCATAAAAAACAAATACTCGATTGTGATTTACTGCTTTTTAGTGTATTTTTACTTAAAAAAACAATGCAGTTATAATTAACTAAAATACTGTTTCAGGGATACCCCTGAAACAGTTAGTGGATGGATCTTTAATATGCTTTCAAAAAGAAAGATACAGATCAGTGTAGGGGATGTCAAGATCCGAGGCAAGGTCACGAGGGGATGTCCGCAGGGAGGAGTTCTACTACTGTAGAACTTGGTCCTAGACAGCCTTATCGACCGCCTCAATAAGGAAAATCTCTACACCATAGCATACGCAGATGACTTGATCATACTGTCCACAGGAAAATTCGAGAGCGTAGTCTGCGAAAAGGATACAGACTGCCCTTAGGATAATGAATGATGGTGTATGGTTCTATTCACAAGGAAAAGGAGAATGATAAACTTGAACGCACCTAAACTCCTAATCACACAACTGAGCTCGTCTACTGAGGTGAAATACTTGGGGTTTACCTTTGATAGTAAGCTAACATGGAAATCCCACTTAGAGAAAAGACTCAAGAAAGCATACATTTCTTATGAGCAGTGTCGCCGGATCATAGGCAGATCCTGGGGCATGTCACCTAGAGTCACCCTATGGATCTATACGGCCATCATAAGACCCATGCTAACCTAAGATGCTGTCGTCTGGGGACAGAAAGCCCAGCAGACGACAGTAATCCGAAAACTGGACCAAGTTCAGAAAATACCTTGTCTCAACACCACTGGAGCCATAAGAACAACACCAACTAGGGCCATGGAGGTAATCTTAACTTTACACCTCTTGACATATTCATCACGGAGGTTGTTGTGACGGTTATGTTGTGCCTCTGTACTGTTGGTGTAATGCCCAATGTAGGAGTTGGCGTACAGAGACGTCGTTTGTGGATTGAGGCGATAGGTTCGCTTTCACTTCTGCAGGCGAAAGTCGACTCTATTGCGCCATTCTTTTTAACAAACCCTACAAAATTGACATTAAAGGAGAATCGAACACAAACGTGGCAGGTGTAATCAACATCTACACAGACGGTTCGAAAACAAAAAAAGGTATAGGATGTGGAATCAATTCTAGATATTTAAACTTAAACATCAAATCGGCAATGGGTGAGTTGCCAAGCGTGCTTCAAACTGAGCTCACAGGCATAACCATAGCTGCAAAAGAAATAAGTAGTAGGAAAATCACTGATAAAGTGGTGCTTATCCATACGGATTGCAGACAGACACTACTAGCCCTGAGGGGACCACGCTACACCTCGGTTGTGCACAGGAAGACGAGACGGTGGAGCACATTTGTAACTGCCCTGCACTCTCGTCTAAGAAAAGATCCATGCTGGGCAAGTATTGGCTTTCCTTGGCCGACATTAAGGAGATTCCCTTCGGCAACGCTGTCACCTTCAGGTAGGTATGGGTAGCGTACTGAGTCCCCTTCAGGAGGAAGAACAATGGGCCTACTGAGGCCTAGGTGCCGTGATATATCACCCTCTTCATTCTCAGATTCAGATTAATTATAGTTGAAAACGGCCACTTTTTATCAAATTCGGGATAAATTTCATTTGAACATGAGACTATTCTAATACCCTATGTTAAAAACTCTTTAGTTAAAATCAGAGATAATAAGGATGAACGATTGGACGAGAAAAATATTGGGGATTTCATTACCGAAAAACCCTGCCATGTCCCAATGGCACCGTTTTTTTTTCAGAAGACTGCAATTTTCTTTATTTACTAAATATTTAATTAATCGATTCTGAAAAGTTTCACAGCTTTTTAAAAGTGATCGTATTCGTGCAGTGAATGCGTACTTAAAACCTACTTGTCAGTTGTAACGCGATCAATTCGGCAAAATAACTTTATTATGGTTAAAATACGGGAGAAAGCCTATCCCGGTGGGATATTTGAAATTTTGCAGGAAATACCAGACACTAGTGAGTTACCGCAATTCCCCAGTTAAGACACAGGCGGTCTGTTCTCCAATCTCGAATACACACGAATACGACATCAGTATAATGTCACTAAAAAATCATGCGCATCAAAAATTTGGATTCTCAAATGTTATTTTCGATATATTTTATTTCACATTTTTGCTAATGGGTAAGATCCATTCAAGAAATGAGTTTTCTTTCGTGATTGTTGTAACTAACCTACTTTTTTTAAAGATTGTTTCTTTAAAAAAATATCGGAAATCAATATTCGATAATCAAAAGTGTTTGTATGCCAGTTATTTAAGTTTTTGTACCTCAAGCAATACAGGGTGAGTCAACGATAGAGTAAAGTTCATTATTTCATTGGTTTCAAAAGTTATGAGAAAATAGTAAATACAAAAGATGTAAAGATTCTTAGGATGCACAATTTAAAATTATTTTAAAGTAAACAGGGTGGCTCAAAAAAGCGTGACGAATAAAACATACATTTTTTAAATGAAACACCCTATTTTTAAATTTTGTTTTAAATTCCTTTTAAAATTCTTCAACTTTTTTATTAATAATTATGCATACCTAAACCTAATAGTTTTTCCAATATTTCAATTTTTCTAAAAAGAAAATAATTTTCACACTTTCAAAAAAATTACGATAGCGCCATTATTTTTGAAGGTAGATCACTCATATTTGATATTAGCGTTATTCGAAGATGACGTAAAAGATATATGCAACAGAATTTTAATTAGATGCTACAGGGTGTTCAAAATAAACCAATATATTTGGATCATTTTAAATTGAAAAATCTCGATTTTTTTAAATGGCGCACCATATATATTATTATTTTTTCTGAAAGATGTTACAAAAACCCACAACTTTTATTAAGTATGTCATATACCTATTTTTAATACTTTGCGATTTATTTTAACTTTTCCAATATTTACCCTTCTTTCTGTCTAAGACTATTGCTATAACATTAGTTGGCCATGACAAAATGACATTGTCAAATTTTAACCTGACATCTGAGTAAATAAATTCATAAAATTTATTGTGGCGTCAGTAAATTAAAAAAAAAATAAGTATGGATTTTCCTAAAGCTGAATTAATTGATATGATTTATATACTGGATGAGGCGCAAAGAAATTCTTTGTTGGCAGTAAGACTTTACAAGGCGAAGTACCCTAATAGACGTGTACCGACTAGGCAATCTCTTCAGTGTTTAATGGAACGGTTTAATGCTAGTGGTTGTATTGAATATGAAAAACGGAAAGTGGTAAACCGGAATGCTACCAATGAGAAAAAGAATTGGAAATTTTACTTCAAGTTCAAGATAATCCCCAGGTCAGTAGCCGTCAAGTAGCTAGCTTATGTGATACATCCCAATCTACCGTTAACCGCACCACTAGAAAACACAAATATCATCCCTTCCACATGGAACTACACCAAGAACTTCTAGACCGCGATTTTGAACAAAGGGTAAACTTCTGCACCGTTATAAATGAAGCAATAGAGGCCGATCCAAATTTTTTGTCTAAATTAATGTTTTCCGATGAAGCTACTTCTCGCAGTAATGGTGCAGTTAATCGTCATAATATGCACTATTATTCAACAGTTAATCCAGTCTGGGTACGGGAAGTGCAAAACCAAAACCATTGGTCACTTAATGTGTGGTGTGGAAAAAACACTTTAATGTTATTAGACCATATTTTTTCGCGAAACAGTTAACGGGCCTAGATATTTAAACTTTTTGCAGAATGATTTACCTCAACTTCTTCAAGAATTTGATAACATTGAGATCCAACAAATGTGGTTTCAGCAAGATGGAGCTCCTCCGCAATACCATCGAGAAGTTCCAGAATTTTTAAATAATCATTACCCACAGAAATGGATCGGTAGAGGTGGATTCATTGGATGGCCCCCTCGATCATGTGACTTAACACCACTAGATTTCTTTTTGTGGGGATATGTTAAAGATCGTGTTTATATGAATCCCCCTACAATAGCAGAAGATATGGAAAATAGGATTCGGGACGCGTGCAGGAGAATAACACCGTTTATGCTAAGGAACGTCCAAGAAAATATACGAAAAAGACTAAACATGTGTATCCAAGTAGAAGGGCATATTTTTAAACATTTATTGCGCCATAATAATAATTAAAAATAAGTTAATTTGTAGTAATAGGTATTTAGTATTATTTACTTTTTCTGTGAATTTAAAATTTAAAAATGGCCAACTAATGTTATAGCAATAGTCTTAGACAGCAAGAAGGATAAATATTGGATAAGTTAAAATAAATCGCAAAGTATTAAAAATAGGTATATGACATACTTAATAAAAGTTGTGAGTTTTTGTAAGATCTTTCAGAAAAAATAATAATATATATGGTGCGCCATTTAAAAAAATCGAGATTTTTCAATTTAAAATGATCCAAATATATTCGTTTATTTTGAACACCCTGTAGCATCTAATTTAAATTCCGTTGCATATATCTTTTACGTCATCTTCGAATAACGCTAATATCAAATATGAGTGATCTACCTTCAAAAATAATGGCGCTATCGTAATTTTTTTGCAAGTGTGAAAATTATTTTCTTTTTAGAAAAATTGAAATATTGGAAAAACTATTAGGTTTAGGTATGCATTATTATTAATAAAAAAGTTAAAGAATTTTAAAAGGAATTCAAAACAAAATTTAAAAATAGGGTGTTTCTTTTAAAAAAATGTATGTTTTATTCGTCACGCTTTTTTGAGCCACCCTATATACTTTAAAATAATTTTAAATTGTGCATCCTAAGAATCTTTACATCTTTTGTATTTACTATTTTCTCATAACTTTTGAAACCAATGAAATAATGAACTTTACTCTATCGTTGACTCACCCTGTACATATTAGAAATAATAAAGAACAAAATATTTGTATGCCAATAAAATTTATTTTTTTATGAAATTGTATATTATATTTTTGTTGTACATTAATAGATCTTCTTATTTAGTAATACTGTTGTGTATAAAGTATTATATACATTACAATTTATTATAACAGGGTGGCCGTCCATATTTTGACCCATTTTGATCGCACAACACTTTAGAACAAATAAAGATATCAAGATGCGGTTTTCGCATTAATTTAATTAAAGTTTATTCTTGTATTTTTACTTTTTAGCTTAAAAACAAAAGGGCCGATTTTCCAATATAGAACAACTTTGTTATTTTAAATAGATCACCCTGTATATGTTTGAATATTTTTAAAATTTAATTTTTCCCCTTAAAGAAAATGTAACATAATCTATGGTTATTTTAAAACTTAACGCATTTATTGACCTTCGAAGAATTGACTCTATGTCTCTATGTAGGAATATTGATTTAATAGGTCTTTTTTGAAAAGTCGCCTAGTTTCCATAACAACAACAAGCCTCGTTGTCAGCCATTGTTGGTCATTTTTGACAAGTTATTTTAATTGGGCAGCGCAAAATGTTCTCGTTAAGTGAAAAAAGAAAATGTCTTATTATGTTTGCCGAAACCAAATCAATAAAAGAAACACAGCGAAGATTTAGAAACATGTACAGAAAATTCTGGAGTACAGGATTTTAAACCCGAAAAAAGAAATTAGTAAACAATGAGAATTTGCTAAATAAAACGTTACAAATTCTTGAGATAACTCAGGAAGATTCAACATTGTCGAAGAGAATCAAGTTCAGTCCATATTCTTAGAACTACAGTACAAGAAATCATGAAAAAAAAACTTTAATTAAAGCAATACAAAATTCACATGTAACAAGAAATAAAAAAAAACTGTTTTTTTTTTAAAGTGGAATTTTGCCAGAGGATTCAAAATTTAGTAAGGAACAATTTACATTTTTTGGATATACTAATAATGTCAGACGAAGCCACTTTTCATCTCAATGGAAAAGTAAATAAGCATAACTGCAGGTTTTGGCCAACAGAAAATCCTCGACAATATAAATAACACGTTAAAGATTCGCCAGAAGTCACAGTCTGGTGTAATATCTCAAAGCAAAAAAATTATGGGCCATTTTGGACTGACGTTGATATGCTTATATTATATGCTTGATACTTTTTATCCACAATAGTAAGAAGAAAATCTATTAAATTTCGTCTATTTTCAACAAGATGGGGCTACACCACATTATGCTAACATTACCCAGGATTCACTGAGCAACGATTTAGGAAACCGGTGGATTGGAAGAGGGTGCCCTATTTTCTGGCCACCTCGTTTACCAGATTTGACTGTTTCAGATTTTTTTCTGTGGGGATATGTAAAAGAAAGGTGTTATATGTCCACTACCTCAAAATTTGGAGCAATTAAACATTAATATCCGAAACATAATAGAAAATATTTCCCAAGAATTTTGAGTCAATAGTTTTAATAAGTTTTTTCGATTTTAAGTAAGTGCGACGAAGTCGGCGGAAGACATTTTCAACATTTACAGTAGTTTTTTAAAACGAAATGTAACCTTATTGTAACTATTATTTTGTAAATAACTTATACCTTTGTCGATCGTATTTTTGTAACATATGAAGCAAATTTTCATTGTTAAATAATATTCTTGATCGACATGCAGTCAATTTTTTAAAGGTCAATAAATGCGTTGTTTTTTAAGATAATCATAGCTTGTGTTACATTTTTTAAAGGAAAAAAAAAATTAAAAACATATAGAGGGTGTTCCATTTAAAATAAAAAAGTTGTTCCATATCGAAAAATCGGCCATTTTCTTTTCGAGCTTATGGAATGTCACAACAAAATGGTAAAGATACGAGAATAAACTTTAAAGAAATATAAGTGTACCTGCAAAAGCCGAATCTTAATAACTTTATTTGTTCTGAAGTTATTCGCAATTAAAGTGGGTCAAAATATGGACGGCCACCCTGTATTTTATATTTTGCCAAAGCTTCCAGGTTTTCCCTCCGTCAGGAATTTGTTTAAACCAATATTAATCTACATCTTTTCGCTGTCTATGAATATCAAGGATAAAGAAAGGTTTTCTCATGAGAGATTTTTATCAACTTCGACCAACTCTACTAATTCATCTTTCTGAGCTCTACTACAATATTGCAGTCCTTCAGATCGTTTATTTTTCTTTTTAAAAATAACACTTTATTTGGAAATACACAAACTTATTAGATTAGTTTTAAACGATTTAAATTTTATAGGTTATGTCTACTATTTGCCTATTTAGAAGCTTTTTACCGTTCAATTATCCACATTTACACTGTTGCCAAGTTTTTCCTGCCCGAAACAAAAAAAAAAATAAATAAATAACGAACAACACAAAAATACTTACATAATAACCAGTTTGCACAACTCGACATTTGACTTATGAATTATTTTTGAGTTATGACACTAATTGATCAAACGAGGAATATATCCGTGAAAATAAAAAGTTTTTTTTGTTTAATTAATTTCAAAAATTAACGAATTTGGTGCTTTTAACTACTGTAAAGTATTTTATTGTTACGTTACTGAATTAACGACTAAACACATACAAATAAATTTCGAATTAAAGTGACAACTATTAAAAATCAAAACATTTCGGCTATGTTTTATTAATTTTAGTTAAAATGGTAAATTGTTAAAATGCAGCGAAATGTATAATTTTAGCGAAAAACATATATTCTATATTCAGTCATAATTTGTTCATAAATATTTAAAAAGTTTTTGTCAGGCTTTTTGCGCGTTTTACTGACTGCTGTTTAGTTGTTTTACTAATGCGAATGATTAAATATTTCTAGCTTTTTGGAATTTAAATTTATTATCAAGGGGTTATAAAAGAAAAAATGTTTGCATATAACTTCTGTCTTTTTGTTTTATTTGAATTATTTTTTGTGTGCATTGAACAATGGTAGTGTTTTTGAGATTATGGGGTAAAGGGGTACTGGGTCATCCAACGATGGCCATATTTGTGGCTTTCTTCATATCAAAAAAGTTTAATATGCTTTCGGACCGGTGTGTTGTATGGATTAAGGCGGGCTTGAAAATTACGAAGAATAATTGAAACCCAAAACTCATTTCTAAAATTAAAATAGTACTCAATGAAAAATAAATAATTATAAACATAAAAAATACTCTAAAATAAAATTATAATAAATATTCAAACAAACCTCCTTTTTGCGTAAGGCAATATCCCAAACGATCGTAAAAACCCCGTCTAACGTTTGTTAGCATAATAGGGCTAATAGTTTGAAAAGCTTCTTCGATTTTTATTCGAAGTTCTTCTAAATTATTAGCCCTATCATGACCATAAACTTTATTTTTTTAATAACCCCACAAAAAGAAATTATTAGGAGCAAGGTCTGGTGATCTCGCGAGCCACAAAATGGTTCCACTTCCACTAATCAAACGGTTAGGAAATGTTTTGTTCAAATATCCCTGAACAATACGTCCATTGTAAGCGGGACAATCATCTTGCTGAAACCAGATATTACCAAATCTTACTCCTAATAATTGGCGAATTGCCGGTACAATTTGTTTTTGTAACAGATCCAAATAAATTGCCTTCAATAAAAAATGGTCCAATAAGGTGTTCTTCCATCATACCAGCCCAAACATTCAATTTTTGAGGATACTGGGTTTGAAGCTCAAAATACATGTGTAGTTTTTCACCAGATCAATATCAAACTTAAGTTGGATTATGTCGATTTAATAATGGAAAAGTCGATTCATCGGTGAATACAATCGATCTAAGAAAGTTTTCATCTGTATTTGCCCTTTCCATTATTAATTCGCAAAACTCCATACGTCGAAATTGGTCTCGGGAAAAATTTCATGTGTTTTTCGGGCCTTGTAGGATCGGAAACCATTTTTTTAAGGACTCTTTTAACTGTAGTAGGCGATGAATCTGTTACCTCAGCAAGTTGTCAACTGGTAACAGTGGGGTCTTGTTCAGCAGTTACACAAATTAATGCCTCTTTTAATTCCCGTTCATTATTTACGAGTTCCTGTTTTTTATGTTTTTGGGGAGACACACACCCGTGGGTCTCAAAATTTTGGATAATTCTAAAAATTGTTTTCAGACATGGTATAAGTATGTTTTTAAATGCTTCGGGAAAAGATTCATGAATTTGTCAATATAATTTTCCTTGGAAATACCATTTTACAATTTGAACCTTTTCACAAAGTTCGTAAACGTTCATTATTATTTATTTTTAGTGAAGAAACGAGTTTCCAAGAGAACTTACCACGTATTTGCAAAGCAGCAAATAATATTTAAATTCAAAATTAAATCTTCAAAAACATTCCACAATTATCGCATTGTTTTTTGCCAGTTTTGTTTCGCCAGCTCGAGTCAGGCGAATGTGTGTTCCTATGTTTCTACTTCAGTGGACCTGTCTGTAGAAGTGGAGAAGAGTAAGTTTTTTTATTGTAGCGCATAATATACCTGGTCTTCCATTTAGAAAATTTGAAGTTGCCTATATTTTGCCATTTTTCTATTGCGATATTTTTTTACTGATAATTTCAAAAGGTTATTTCTTAAACAAACCTACAATTTTTATATAAAACATTTTTTTTCTGTCTTCAAAAATAAAGGCTCCAGAAGCCATGTAAATATAATCAAAGACCCTGTACAGGGGCAGAGATATTTAGTGTATAAATAAAGTTGGGACACCTTGTATATAAAAAATTAAAGGTTGCTAAGTAAGTTCTCATTTTCACTCTGTTTTGTATCAGATATTTTCATTGTGTTTTGATTAACTTTTATATTTGATGGCCCTGTTGACACCGATTAAAAAAAATTGTAGGCCCCTAATTTGATTCTTACCAACTTTTTATTTCGATTTTGTTGGTTGATTTAGGATATACATAAAACAACATAATTTTATAATTTTAGGTTTTTTTGAAGTTGATTTAATTTTTTAAATAATGATGCACAATTGTGTGTACTTTTTGCACCAAATCTGTTTTTTTCTTTTAAAACGCAATGGGTTGGCGGAAGAAAGGACACACATAATAAATCTTTAAAATTATTACACAACTTTATTAAGTATTAGTACACATTTTGTTACTGTAACCATTTCACATATTTAAAAGTGTAGGGAATTAAAATGTTGAACCCTTGTCAAAATAGGACAGTTTTTAAAAATTAAAATAAAGGACTGCGTTATCCATATCTACCCCAACTCTCAAGCTTTCTAAAAATTCTTCTTATTCCACATAATAAATTCGCAAAGCGTCTCCTTGAAAGTCACGACCCCAGGCATTTCAACCCTTTGCGTTTATCCTTTACTTCCACCCTTCTTTAAACCTTATTTTAGATCTCGTGTGACGGCATTCTCGCTCCTACAACCCTTTTAAATAAGGGCGAAGCTCGCGCGAAACCGTTTCAAAGCTGATCCTTGTAGAAAACCTGCTTCTATCGCCCCTTATTTTATATTACAGCTTCGTTCCTTTTCTTAAATATATTCATCCCTATTTTGTCTGGTCTTAAGGGTGGTTTTCCGAGGGTATTTTTGTTGCCGGGGGTTAAAATGGCGCTCCTCTATTTAATGTAGGGAAAATAATACCAATTTGAATTTCTCTGCAGATTTCAGTTCTGTTTAAGTTTAAGGAGAGATTTTATAGCAGATAATTGGGGGAGGAAGGGAACGGGGATTGTGAACGGGCCATGTGTACGAGGACAAGTCTACTGTAAACATTATTTTTTTGGATATACAAAAAATTAAAATGCGGAATGTAGAAAATAATGAATATATATATATATATATATATATATATATATATATATATATATATATATATATATATATATATATATATATATATATATATATATATATATATATATATATATATATATATATATATATATATATATATATATATATATATATATATATATATATATATATATATATATATATATATATTTTATAAAAGTGTGTTGTAAAATTCTAATTTTTGACATAAACTAGTAAAAAAATAAAAACGAAGTCGCAAATTTCAGTTTTTCCGCCATATCAAAAATAGAGCCGAAGAAAAAGAGAACAGAGATCTTAGTATTCTACTGAGTGTGGAAGAAAACAAAATGGTTAGTACGAGGGATCTTGGGCAAGAGGTAAATAAACATCATACAACGGTATTGCGCACTTTGAAAAAACACAAATATTATTCAATGTACATTCACCCTCAACAATGAACCAAATGTTTAGAATTGCCGGTATTGGAGCCAAGAAAATGAACATAGCTTTAGAATTATTGGACACTATATCATTGGATCCTTGTTTATGGACTATAACCTGACAGCAGAAACCTATTTGGGCTTGTTTCAAAATCAAATTGGAACCTTTTTGGAAGAAGTTGTTCGGAAAGATCAAATGATCTGGTACCAAATGAATGGTTGCCCCGCTCATAATGCCCGTATGGTTAGAGAGTACCTAAAAAATGCTTTTAACGGCAATATTATTGGTCCACGGTACCGGATACTTTGGCCAGCCAGGTCACCTGATCTTTCACCGAATGACTTATTTCTCTGGGGTCACTTAAAAAGTCTCATTTATGAAAGTGTAAAATTTGAGAATCTAAACCAGCTACAAAACGCTATTTCGTTAGAATGTAATAACATTTTGCAATATCAACTTAGCAACGTTAGAAATGAATTTTATGATCGGCTCGGATACTGTTTAGCTGTTGATGGGGGGTTGTTTGAACACTTTATGGACCAGTTAGGCTTGATGGAAAAGTAAATTAAAAATGTTTCAGAAACTGCTATTGATTTAATTAAATTCTAGTATAATAAAATTATTTTTTTAATGATTTATGGTAATAATAAATTGTTATTAGTTAAACTTAATTGTTAAAATAAATAAAAGGCTTAATAAAAAGATAATGTTAGCGTGTCTTTTACTTTGAATGTAATGGTTGTAAGATTGATAAAAAAAATACTTTGTATTCAGCTGTACGTCAAATTTGACAAAGCCTTATAATAAATTGTTTGCTGGTGGCTGGTGTTTGTTTGGTTTTACCTAAACCGAAAATTTGGTAATTTTGCAATTACATTTAATTAAATTATTCAAAATTCGCTTATTAAAATTTTTTGAAACTTGGCAAGAGGGTTTGTCAGATTGGTCTCTTCAAAGAGTTATCTTACATTTTTTTTGTAAAATGTACAGGGAAGCCAATAACTAATCTATTTAAAATTTAGATGGGATTTCCTATGTTCCGCTCTGCGACGCACCACCCTATATCCTAGACAAGGTTTTTACAAAGTCAAGGCAAACCAAACTAACATTTTAAAAAATGGTTACATTTAAATAGTATATTGCAAACCTAGGAAAAAAATATGTCATTTCCACCCTCCTTGAAAACAAGGGAAAAATTCGAACTTTTCAGGCAGGTGGGTGTGGTAGAATGAAATAATTTCTACTCAGGGAGAAATGAGGCCATTTCTTGCTTGAAAATAGAGAAAAAAATTGAACTTTCCACGCAGGTGTGGTAAAAAAGTAGATTAGATTGTGCTGTTTGATTTGGAGTGCCGTATCAAGGAAACTTTTTTTAAGTAAGTGTTATGGACGGATTTAACTTTTCTTTGTCAAGCTTCGCAAACCTGAGCCTGCATAGAACCTTACATTGGCACCACATCTGCTAAAATGTTTCTTTATTCACTTAAAAAAAAACCTGTCAATTTTGCTTTTTAACGGACTCATTCTTTTCATGTGCTTATATAGCCATTTCGGTTAAATCAGTTTTTGATGATTGTTCGAAAACTTCTTCTTTGGCTAACTTGTCTGTTTCCTTATTTCTTAGGAAGCCTTTATGGTTTGAAACCCAAGCCACAGTTACTAAGTCGTAGATTACGATATCTTCTTGGGCAGTTATATTGTTTACCAGTCTAAAGCCAGTTTTTTAGGAGATGATTGTCCTGATGACCTCTTAAATAGCTGAATAGAAACCTTTATTTTTTATCTTACCTTTTTGCTGATCACATTTTTTTTTATCAAAATGTAATAATACAATAATATTTAACAAAGTCAATTGAATCGTTTATCTGGGTTACTAGTTTTAATTTTTTTCACAACTTCTTAATTTATGATACACATATTCTTTTAGAGAGGTAAGTAGTAACTTGCCTTCTTAGCGAAAGTAATATGTTAACATATAGAGTGGAGAAATACAATTGTTAAATACTATTTCTTTACTAAACAATATTTGATGTTTCCCTGTATAACCAAAAACCTCTAAAATCAGGCAAAACATTTTACTAGTTTTGCTTTTACTAGAAATGTTTTATGCCGAGGTTTAATTTTCTCCACTCTCAGTTTTAATTGGGCTCCGTTAATGGGTAGCAACGGGGAGAAGGCGGGGAAAAGGGGGGATGTTTTATTAAAGGAGTACAATTGGATTTCTTGGAGCGAAATTTTGCTTAATGTTTGGAAAGATGGTATAAATTTGAAATAAAGTGAGGGTGGCTTAAGAGGGGGAATTATAATTTAATTAATGTTTGTTTATGTGTTCTGGACTATAACCAAATCTTATAGTTTTCTTTAACTTTATTTATATATATATATATACCGGGTGTTTCAAATTCGACTCTCACCATTGGGATCTCGGAAACTATAGGAGATACGAAGATGGTTAAATTGGGGCAAAGTTGGGCATTTATGTGACCAATAATATACCTTTAGAAAGTTTTAAAATG
>JAHBCN010020151.1:0-15292 GCA_019359885.1 Listronotus oregonensis
TTTATGTTTAGTTTTTATAAATAAAAGCAGAAGATTATGTAAACTTTAAGTAACAATACAAATAATAATACAAAATTTGCGTTGTCAAGGCGATGCTATTTGTTTCATAGCCAGCTTTACGTAAAATTATTGAAAGTTTTCAAGATTTTGGGGGCTCATGCTAATCGATTTGGAACTGTTACGTAATATATATATATATATATATATATATATATATATATATATATATATATATATATATATATATATATATATATATATATATATATATATATATATATATATTATCGTAACTGCCCTTACGCACAGTTTGGCTTCTTACAGTATAGTGTTTGTAATTAGAGATTTACTGATAAAGTAGACGGTGTGTAATTAGGTTCTTACTAATATAGGAGTAGAAAAATATAATTGTACCTATTTATTTATTAGGGAATTAACTGATTAAATCGAAAAATTTGCAATCCAAATAGTCGTTAAACCATAGAAAACAGACATCACAAGCACCAAAACAATGGAAAAGCCGCGAATCCTCCATTATTTTAATTTCACACTTGAAACACGTAATACTGACGTCATAAGACCTTCTACCACGTTACCGCTTCTCGCCAAAATGTGTTTTAAGTTAAGTTGAATCCGTATGTTTATAGTGGTAATTTTATTAATTTGTTTAGCGTTTTACTTTGCTTTTCGACAGTTTTGTGACTCTAAAACCAGTTGAAGTTTAGGATAATTTGTTATATTAAAAGCCCATATCTTTAAAAAAAGCCTAATATTTAAAAATGGCAAAAAATTCACAAAGATTGCAGGCTTTCTATTTAAATTTTGGCACGAAGTCACATTGCTACGGCATTGCGCAAAGCGAACCGATTTTGGATCGCTGGTGATCCTACCTTGTATTCATTGTGCCATGGTTAACTTACGACAGAACTTATCGTTTCATGCGCATTGCCGATGTTTTAAAGTTGGAGTGCTTGTGCGCTGAAGTGACGAAACTCCAGGGTTGCCAACTTAGGGGTTTTCTCCCCAAACTTAGGGGGAAAAAGTGGGATGGGATTTTTTTAGGGGTGCTATATTTTTAGGGGTATTTTTAGGGATTTTTATTACTTCAAATATTATTTTTTTAATGTTCAATTAGGCAAAATAAAGGTGTAATAGCATAGGCCCTGGGATAATCCAATCTATCCAATCATATTCATTTTTGTACATACCGCTTTAGTGACATTTAGTCAGTAAGAGATTTGTTACTTAAAGCTTCAAATAATTTATGGATAAAAAATATAAAAAATGTTGCTGAATGAAATTATTAATTTATTGATTGTTTTTAATTTATTATTTGTTTTGTAATGTATTATTTATGTAAAAATATTTATTATTTTATAAATATTATTTATTTTATAAATAATAAAATTTTTTAGGAAAAATTCCTACTAATTATGGATATTTTGGGGGTTTTTCTTTGGGGCTTTAGGGGGATAAAATTTTGAGAGATGGTAATACTGCGAAGCGCATTTTCAGCATCTGTTACGTTAATTCACCAGTAGATAGCACTAAGTGGGTATTTCTAACTTTTTTGTTTTTAAAAGAGTTTTTTCTCATTTCCTGGTAACCACATAAGTGTAAGGGCTTTTCAATGAGCCCATACACGAAATAGGTTTGCATTTGAAAAAAAAAGTTGGGGAGGGTTGCAGCTAAGGGGTTGAAAAAAAATATTTCATTTTATTGCCAAAAAATGCGTACAATTTAAAATCAATTGACGTGTTCCTGCGTTTTTTTCCTAAGTTACTGGTTAAAAAGATATTAATTTTATTCCGGACTTTTGCGCATCCCTGTAAATTCATCTGAAAGGATTTACTACGCGTATCACTGCGGCATACTTCATAACAACAACGTTTTTTAGCCCCTTTCCATATAGAGATCATTATATATTTTAATTAAAATATTTGTATCTTTATTTTATTATGTATGCACAATAATTTAAATTAAACTGTTTATAAAAAACATAATTATTATTACTTGATTTTTTGCTAATTTTTTTTAAATAAACATATGCACTGCACTGCTTATACATGCGTAAATAAAGTGCCCGAAAAACATCGCGAAAGTTGGAGCATGCGCATAAAAATGTTCAACTATTACAAGACCTATTATTGGGCCAGGTGAATAAAAGGAAGTATATACTTTTACTATAGTAGCATCCTTGTTTGATCTTTTAATATTACATAAGTCGATTTCAAAAAAACTCGAGTATAAGTATTTGCTTCCTTTTATTCAACTGACCCATTGTACTACTTCTCAAACTAGATATGGCCATTGCTTCGTAATAATTTCTTCACTTAACACAGCACGTAGATTTAATAAATACTCAAAGATCTAATATACCAGTTCCTGTTTGACCTCCGATCAGAGATGTGCTCGCGATAAGAAAACTACATAGTTTTTTCCGGGAAGGCGGCTGAAAGTGCTATATCAACAGCTTTTACCATCGCGGATCAAGGAGAAACTCAAACCAAACGATGGAGTCCTTGCTCTGGGGCTAAGCGCTGTGAACGAAGATTCCTATACCTGTTTCTTTCTGAGAGGCCCACGCACGAGGAATTTTTCTAATGGCGGAAGATGGTTGCGCGCTCAGCAGGAAGTAGCAGTACTGACAGAAAGCGGTTATGCGTGATACCAGTAGCAGTTTCCTGGTCGGACTTCCATTTTTTGTGCCTTGCACAGATAAAAAAATATTTTAGAAAATTCTAAGTTTTGTGATAAATTCGGAATTTCCGGGGGCTTCGAGCCCGACAAGCTCACGTAGCCCGCAACGCGTGTCTGGAAAGGGGAGAGCTGGCAAACGATTTCCTGGAAGAAATCAAAGCCAAAAAACGGAACAATCAATCAATCAAGATCTAATATAAAAAGGTCAGCGGTGGGTTTGCTATTTCTACCTACGATTTTCTCTTTTTTTCATCTCAGTAATGAATGTCATGAGCTACTTAAACTAAGTATTTATATTTATCGTATTTATCAATAAGTCAAACTTAACACAGTTTTATTTTTAATTATTCTTTAAATTATGAATTTAGGACAGTTTTTAAATTATTTATAATTCTAAAAGCCAAATTTTAATAATTTTTATTTTATTATTTTTTCAAATCTTAAAAACTAAGCCAGATTTATGACCAAAGTGTTAACAAGTTATTTTTTAAAAAGTTTTAGGTAGATATGCTAATTCATAAGGATCAATTGACATTTTTGCCCCAAAATACTGGGTATTTTTTAGCATTGGTTTAAACAATAAAAATGTTTTTCATTTAATTTTCGGTTGCGCATCACTAAATTATTTTTTTAATTTAAAAAATTACTTTTATTTTTTTTACGTTTTATCAACAAAAATTATATTAAGACAAAAATGTTACACATTCACATGTAATATGTGTAGTTTCTGCTAATGATAGCCCAAAATATTTGTATCCTGTAGGATTCCTGTAAATAACAATTATTGAAAATATAACTTATTACTTACAACCGCGTTTTCTAAAGATGGAAACAAAATTCCAATATCAAAACACAGCATTTGGTTTACCAACGCGCGTTCGTTTAGGTTTTTGGGATATAAGCTATCATCCTTTCCATATTTATCTACCAAATATGGAAGAATAGCATGGCTGTCCCAAAGTACAAAGCCGTTATCGTCCAAAGTTGGTACAGTATGAGTCGGATTAAGCTGAAAATAAAATCAATACACTTTTTTTATCAACTATATCATAATTATAACTTAAAAACAAGTATTTTTATTTAGCATAAATAATATAAAATAAAGTGCTTATGTCACACGCATGAGTTGTAGTCAAGGGACAACTTGGACAAGCGAAGGGAAGAACAAGGTGGCGACTCGAGATTTTTTTTTAAGAATTGATTGTTTTGTTTAATAACTTTGGTTCTTCGCAAAAATGACATGGGGGTAAAAATTTGCGATGTTTCCCATAAAATAATCTGTATTATCAATATTATTTTAAAAGTAGTATTAATACGAACTTATATTACCTCAAATCGTATGTTATTTTCCGATACCTAACCGACGACCTGCGAAAACGAAAATAAAAACTGAGCTACATCAAGTTTTTTACCTTTAAAAAATCTTCTGTTAGTTGTTCTTTTTTCCTGAAATCCAATCTCACTATTTCAACAGGTAATTCCAAAACTTTTGCTGTCATTAAGACGGCCCTGGATGGTGGACTAGTGTCAACATAATACAATTTTATGACCATTTTTTTATTATATTTTTTTCTTAAGTTGCTAACGCTTGTAAATCTTGTAATTATAAAAATTTCTGTCTGTCAAAAAATAAGGAACCGGCTTTTTATACGACAAACTAATAAAAGTGGTTAGTTAATCAGAATTACGTGTTTTAAAGTTGTTTGCTCTTATGCCAAGAGTTTGATTACACGTTGACTATGTCGAAAAACAAAGATAATTTCAAATTTAGTATTATATCTTATCTGTAATTTGAATGGGTCCTATCTTTAAACCGGGGTCGATTGTCCGCACCAACAGGATATCAAATGGGATTAAAAGATTCTAAAAACTCTTTGATCCGCACCACATGATGCTTTTTTGACCTTACCTGTACGTAATAAGTTTTTAATGGATATTCTCGTCAGAAAAGTTATTATGCAATGGGACCGCTTTGGTTTTGATCCCGAGGCATAGCGACTGAGTGTACTCACCCCTATTAATGACAAAACATCATAAATAATAACTAAAAGTTCTCAAAATCTTCCTTATTTTATATGAAAATTTATACAAATTTAATTTTATTTTTCCTTTAAGTTAATCTTAATAACAGTGGCTGATTTGCCACCAAAACGTAGATAAGTGTTTGTTTTTTTTTTCTATTTCTGACTATACCCTGGGACCAGGACCGAAGCGGTCCCATTGTATAAAATTTTTACTGGCGAATAAATCCGGCAAGAACCTTTTAAAATATGAATCCGCCACAACAATGAAATATATACCGAGTGGTGCATCGCCAGACTGGCCATAGGAAATCCCATGTAAATTTTGATACATTGAAATATTGGCTCCCCTATTGAATTTACAACAAAATTGTTTTAGACTATTTTGAAGACGTTAATAAGATTAGCATACATACTAAATTTCGTTTTTTTTTCTGATAAGGCAATTAAAAGTTATGCAAGAAAAACTATTTGTAAAATCGTTGCATACCTGCTACATACCTTAATGAATCCACCAGTAATAAATAAAATGTCTTGTCAACTTTTTAATTGACGTTTTACTTTGTATTAGTTTTTTCAAAATGTTTTACAGTATTGAAGAGAAAATAACAGTGATTAAAGGGTATTACATGGAAAATAGTTATCGAAGAGTAACCGACATGTTCTCTACGTTTTTTCCTGACAGACACATTCCAAGTAAGACAACAGTTCAAAATATCGTTCATAAGTTCGTGACAAAAGGTACTGTTATTAATAAATGCAACTGCTTAGAGCGAAATAATAATGTACTCGATGGATGAGCTCAAGAAAATAATGCCGATTTAGATGTTTTACTTCATGTAGAAGAAAATAAAGGAATTAGCAGCAGGCTTCTTGGCAAAGTTGTAGCAAAGGATCACAGCACAGTACTACGTAAATGAAAGAAATATAAATATCATCCGTACAAATATCAAAGACATCAGGAATTAAGGAAAGGCGATGAGATCCGAAGAGCAGATTTTTGTTTTGAAGTTATGGAAATGGCGAATAACGATAGGGACTTCTTACGCAATATTTGTTTTAGTGACAAATGCACCTTCACATTAAACAATGAACCAAACGTTCAAAACATCAGATACTGGAGCAAAGAAAATGGACACAGATTTGTATCTACAAGGACTCAATACCCTCAAAGGGTAAACGTTTGGGCGGGTATATTTGGACATCGGATTATTGGACCTTTTTTCTTGAATCACAATTTGGGAACAGAAACTTTTTTAGAACTAGTACAAAATCAAGTGGGGCCGGCAATGGAAGAAGTTGCACCTGACAATCAAGACATTTGGTTTCAAATGGATGGTTGTTCTGCACACAATTCACGAGAAGTAAGGGAATATGTTCAAAATGTTTCCAATGGACTCACTATAGGACCAAATTACACCATAAATTGGCCAGCTAGGTCTCCTGATCTTTCGCCAAACGACTTCTTTCTTTGGGGTCATATCAAAAATGTTATTTATACAAATTTAGTTATCAAAATTTAGAAGCATTAAAAATTTCAGTTTCAGCGGCGTGCGATCGACTATCGGCATTTCAACTTCATAATGTAAGAACTGAATTTTATAACCGTTTAGGATATTGCATAGCAGTAAACGGAGGTCTGGTTCAGCATCTAATTAAAAAACATTAGCTTTTAGTTTCAATGTGTAATGTTAAAACGTATTTTTAGACAGTTTTTAAGTGTGTTTTTCACCTTCCTTTAAAATTGTTCAATTATGTAAACATCTGATTATGTAGTTCAATGTAATTACTTGTATTTATTAAATAATTACAACCATTATTTTCTTTTCAATACTGTAAAACATGTTGAAATAACTAATACAAAGTAAAACGTAAATTAAAAAGTTGACAAAACATTTTATTTATTACTGGTGGATTCATTAAGGTATGTAGCAGGTATGCAATGATTTTACAAGTAGTTTTTCTTAAATAACGTTTAATTGCCTTATCAGAAAAAACAGAAATTTAGTATGTGAGCTAATCTTATCAACGTCTTCAAAATAGTCTAATACAATTTTGTTGTAAATTCAATAGAGCCAATATTTCAATGTATCAAAATTTACATGGAATTTCCTATGGCCAGTCTGGCGATGCACCACCCGGTGTATATATATATACATATATATATATATATATATATATATATATATATATATATATATATATATATATATATATATATATATATATATATATATATATATATATATATATATATATATATATATATATATATATATATGTATACAGTGTGTCCCATACGTAAAAATGACAAAAAATTTTGGAGTTGAAATGTGACCGTTTGTGGCATCCAGCCCTGCTTGGTTAAAAAGCAAAATTTAGCATATTTTTATTTTTAAAAAATCAAAAACATGCCTTGATACGATTATTTTAAATTTTATGAGTAGGTAAAGTAGTATTTCTAGGCAAGATATAAAAAAGTTTTATAAGAAAAGTTGTTTAGAATGCAAAATTATGCCCGAATACTGAATTTCATAACACAGGCCTACTTTGATTTTTACGTTTGGTGTACCAATTTATTTTTTATTCATATTTAATAATAAGTAAATAATTTAATCAAAAATCAAAGTAGCCCTATGAGATTATGAAATCCAGTATTCGGGCATATTTTTAACTTTTCACATAAACTTTTTTTATATCTGCCACAAATACAAATTTTACCTACTCATAAAATTTAAAAAATATAAATTATCAGGCATGCTTATTTTAAAAAAATAAAAATATGCTAAATTTTTTATTTTTTTGGCAGGGCTGTAAACGGTCAAATTTCAACCCCAAAATTTTTTGTCGACCCCACGGCTTATAAATTCGCTCTGGGACACACTATATATATATATATATATATATATATATATATATATATATATATATATATATATATATATATATATATATATATATATATATATATATATATATATATATATATATATATATATATATATATATCTGTACTTTATATTAAAAAAATATAAAATAGCTGTATTACATAATTTTGTCCGCCAAAAAAAAAAAAAAAGAATTGAACATTTAATAACACTGCTAGGGGTCATTTTGATATTTTTTAAATAGAATGCCCTATTTTTATTGAATCTCTCTCTTATTTCTAGTATAACTGATTATCTAAAGTTATATATTTTTAATTTAAAAACATCTATTTTCTGCAGGTTTAAATCGAGAAAATGTTCGTCTAGCTTGCCATTAACACCTGACAGATTAATACGGATATCTGTTTACCATTTGGCGATTTTGTCACTCAGACAACTATTTTTTTTTAATTGTTTATATTTTTTACGAATTAGTAACAAATAATAGTTTTTTTTTTGTAAATCTATTATAGTTAAACCGATACATATAAAATCATTTGACGTAAGAAAAACTATAAATTAAACGTAAGAACACAAGCCAAACTTGCACACTGACTAAAAAATTATTACCGCCATCACATTACCTTTTTAAAAATTTAAAATGATTTAAAAGAATTAACCAGTTAAAAATAAAATTTCCAAAGATGTTCTCGGAAGCTTTTTTTTATTGCATGATGTCAGAGTCATAAATAATAGATTAAAATACTTTTTTAAACAAAAAGCAAGGATATCCCAGGTGTCTATTTTAAAACATCTGCGTACTAAAATCTTTAAATAAAAAAAACACATCTAACATGTGATTTTTAACCAAAATATGTTGTTTTTCAGGTCCAGAGAAACAACATTTAAAAGTTTTTTTTTCATAACCCTAGAGCAGGGGTCTCCAAACTACGGCCCGAGGGCCACATCCGGCCCGCGGAGAGCTAGCATACTTGAAAACTCCTTTTAGAAAACAAATAATTTTTATAGCAAATTAAATTTAGTTTACTGAAGTATTCTAATTTTATGTTGAATATTAATATGACATCTACATTGATATGGTCATGGGCTAACTCCGCTAACTCATAACATTCTTGTAGGCTTATTGTTATTGTTTTTGTGATAAGTTGGATAAAGAAACACAGAATTTTAATGAGTAAAGACATGTATAATATGCAGAAAATTTAACTTCAGTATATAATAACTAACAAATTATTGAAATGAATCAACTAACATTTTATACATTTTAAATAATCACATAACATAACAAACATAATGACATATGAAATACTAATGAGATTTATGTAATTAAGATTTTCCACTGACAATAGTTTGTAGTTGTGGACTAATTTTACTTGTACCAATTATTAAAGAGATTTAAGATGCTCATCAGTTAATTTCGATCTGTAAACATTTTTTGTGTACTTCATTTTGAAGAAGGTTTTCTCACACAAATAAGTAGTACCAAAAACAGAAAACAGACCACGAGCAAATTTATGCAAATTATCAAATTGTGTCAGTGGAAGACTCTTATAAAATTCCAACAAAGATGAGTTTTGATATTTGTTCTTAATTAAATCACTGCATTGTAGATCAATCATTTCCATTTGAAGTTCCGGGGCTAGGGTTCAATGTCAGTATCAAAGGATTCTGAAAAATCTTAATTTGATTCGCAATGGCATCAAAGTCCGAGAAACGAGTATCAAAATTTATCTTCAAAGCACTCAAAGTTTCGATTGCAAAATCGATAGGAAACTCAGTCTCAGTAGTGTGGCTGAATATTTCACATGTTTTAAAATGTGAAAAACATTTACTTCGTAGTTGTGATTGAAACAGTCTCAATTTCTTCCGGAATGATTTGATATTCGTGTATAAATCAGGAAGATGCTGGTTTTCTCCTTGCAATCCCAAATTCAGTTCGTTCACATGTTTTGTCAAATCAACATAGAATGCTAACTTCTACAGCCATGCGTTTTGTAATTCAGTAAGAGGGCGATGCTTTTCATTCAAAAAAATTTCGATCACTGCTCGAAGTTCAAAAAAGCGCTCGAAGGACTTTCCCACAACTAAGCCAGCGTACGGCAGTATGATAAGGTAAGTCAGTTTCTCCAATCTCTTCAATAAATTGTCGGAATTGTCGGTGATTCAGCCCAAAAGATCTGATAAAATTAACAGTTGATATGACTGGTTTCAGAACGTCAGACATATCCAAACATTTTCCGCACAAAGACTGTTGATGAATGATACAATGTAAGACTAATGGTTTTGAACCACCGTCATTTTCTACAGCCTTTGACACAAGAGCGACCACTCCTTTATCTTTCCACTCATGTTTTGCCTCCATCAGTTGTAATACATTTCAAGTTTTTTCATCGAAGGTTCTTTTGATTAATGGCCATTTCAACTCCTTTAAAAATATCTGTACCAGTAGTTGTGCCATAATACTATACATGTCAAGAGTTCTTCGTGCACTTCATAGCTTTTATCTACTCCTCGAATATAAATCAACACCTGAGCAGTATCTGACACATCCGCTGACTCATCCAAGGCCAAAGAAAACCACTCAAAATGTCCATTTTTGTCGAACAGTTGAGAGGATATATTTTCAGCGATGTTTTCTACCCTTCGAGCTACAGTGTTTGCTGACATACTGACAGTTTTGCTGACATACTGACAGTTTTTAATAAATTTACCTTTTCAGGGCACATTTCTTCGGCTACTGCAATTATGCATTCTTTGATCATTTCTCCATCGGTGAATGGTTTTCCACGTTTTGCAATTTCAAGAGCCACACGAAAGCTGGCACGAGTTGCAGCCTCTTGTTCAGTTTTGAGTTTTGTAAATGAAGATTGCTGCGATTTCAATCCGCGCTGCATAGCTTCGAATTTTTCTGTCCGCAAACTTCCTGTATATTTTGAGTAATTTTGAAAATGTTTTGTTTCATAATGACGTTTAATCCGATTGCAGCCTTTTTTAAACGTTGTGTACTTTTTCGGACTTTTTTTTTCATCAGTGAACTATTTCACTTCTTACCACCGGCAACAATGATAATATGGTTTTGGCCCTCGGAACTTACTGGAGTAATCAGTATGGCCCTAAGGCTGGAAAGTTTGGAGAGCCCTGCCCTAGAGTGTAATATCCAAAAACGGGCATAAATCTCACTTTCATTTATCTTTAAAGGTTTGATTGCTCGATATTTAAACATTTTTAATTGGTTATCCTTAAGATGACCCTAAGGGACTTTTAAATGGGACATTTTAGTAAATCTATCCAGGGTGTCAAAAATGACTTTCAAATTTTAATATTTCGCAGGCAAAGAAATTATTAAAGGGTACTTGAAAAATTTTCTGTAAAATTACAATAAGATGTTCCATTTATAAATTGCCTAAGGTTATCTTAAGAAACACTTTTAAAAACCTCATGAAGATCTAGCACCGCAAGTGTGGTTTCATGTTGATCTCAGAAATAACATATTCAAATTTAAAGAATATTTACAAAACTAATTTGCCTAACAGTTAAAGTGTGTTCAACAATATAGTGCCTACAATAAAAGGGGACTGATGGTAATAAACCACTTTTATTGCGATCGTCTGTCACGGTTTATTGTTTATGGTCAAAATTTGCATACAGGATCGGTTCTTGTATTTGGATAAGTATTTTCGGCCGAAAGGAGCAGGTAAAATAAAAGGTTTCGGCTGTTTTACAAGATTTTTAAAAATTTCTTTTACAGGCTACTTATGTGGATACCATATAATAATAATCCGGTGGGGGAGCTTCAAGAACATGTTTGAATATTTTGTTTTTTTTTTTATTTTAAAATTTAAAATCACCATTGATTTTCTTCATATAATGCGAAAACTCCACTTGATGACAAGCAACTTCTAGTGTGCAGTGTTGCCAAATCGGGGTCTTTTCTAATACGTCCCCGCATTTTCACATTAAAATATAAATAAGAAAAATAAAAGCTGAAACCGGGGTCTTTTCTAATACGTCCCCGCATTTTGACATTAAAATATAAATAAGAAAAATAAAAAGCTGCCCCAACTAACCAGAACTAACCATGTCCGCCCTTTCTGGCCGATTTCCGTAGGGTCAGAATGGGCGGTCATGGTGGTTCTGGGGGGGTAAACGTTTTTAATAAAAAAATATTAAACATATTTTTGGAGCTTCCCCACCGGTTTAAATATTATATGGTATCCAAATAAGTACCCTTTAAAAAAAAATTTTTTTAAAAAATCTTTTAAAACAGCCGAAACACGATACGGAATAATTACCAAAAAAATATGTCCTATAAATGGTAAAAGGTTTTTATTAACCCAAAGAATCAAAGACAAATGCTGTAAGAAAAAGCAGAACGTAATGTATGTATACAACTAAAATATAGGTACTTGCATACTATTATACACTTAGAAACTATAGCTAAAAACTAACCAGAACGTTGATCTGGTTCATGATTGTGAGTTAACTCACTCCTGGTTACTGTAAATTCGGCACCAACAGTATACAATTTAGCTAAACACTTTAAATTTTTCTTGATGCACCTCAACGCACTCCACCACTCTTTAATACGTCTCATGGTGGATGGACCGATGGAACAGTGCGATGCCAATCAAAAGCTCCATCGAACAAAGGAAAACGGATCACGATTATTCATCCTGGATCAGAAGATGGTTGGATTCCAAACAGTTTGGGACTTTCGGCGAAGAACATTCAAGATTCGTCGTTGGATTACCACCAAGATACTACAGCCGAATTGTTCGAAGATTGGTTCGAAAACACTTTACTGCCAAATATTCCCCGCATAGGGTCATAGTTATGGACAATGCCATTTACCATAGTCGCTAATTGAAGAAGGTTCCAGGCTCTTCAAATACAAAAGCGGAAACCCAGGAATTTATGCTCAAAACGACATCTACTTTGAAGAAGGATATAAAAAACGCAGCTTTTAGGAGGTTCTAGGGCATTTAACATACAGAAGACAATGTATGTGACACAATTGCAGCATCCAAAGGACATACAGTTCTTCGTCTTCCTCCTTACTACTGCGTATTCAACCCGATTGAGCATATGTGGAGAAAACTAAAGAACAAAGTCCGGACCCAAAATACTACACCTACATTATGTCCTTCTGTAATTGCATTAATCCGGCAAATATAGATGACCCAGACGCTGATTGTTGGAAAAGAACAATAAACCATGTTATAAAAGTGGAGGATTCATACAGGGCATTTCATACTAACATAGAGACTCTATAATTAATGTAGACGACGATAGTGATAGTGAAACTGAATTGATATATTGAAAATATATGAAATTGAACTAACATATTATATTCCTTATAGCTTTAATTTTAATTGACAAAATTTATTATATGTATTTAAATTTTATATCGATATTTCAAATGTTATTATAAAATAATAATTTATTGTTATAATGTAGACGACACTGACAGTGAAACTGAACTAAATTTTATTTTAATGTAAATTTAATTTATATTAAAATTTTTATTAAATTTTATTGTGAATATCCTTTAATATGCGATTCTATTAAAAAATTATTTTTGCAAATTTAATCCTGACCTACATTCTTTACCCAAACTTGCCAATACCTGAGATATTTTTACCTAAGAAGTTTATTATCACTATCAGTACCCTTTTATTGTAGGCACTATATTGTTGAACACACTTTACAGCACTTCACAATAAGGCTAAAATTATATTTCGCGACTCAGTCTCCGTGCTAAAATCTTTGACGCTTAATTTATCATCTGGATTATGTAGTAATATTCGTTTTGTAGTTACCATTTGTAAGTATAAAAACTAAAGATGATCCCGATTCGTGATCCGAAATGAGCTTACCTAAGCAGTGGCATTTATACCGGGGGGACGGGGACAAGGGGGTCAGGCCTCCAACTTTTTAATGCAAAGTAAATAATTTTGAAAAATAATTTAATTTTATACCTATAACATTTTATCCAATTTTTAAATTCAACAGTTCCCTCCCCCTACATTTTGTAGTCAATATAAGATACTGAGTTAATTGCAAGTTCTTAAGCACCTTTTTTCAAGATGATTGCTGCTATCTAAACCAGATTTCTACAGCTGTTTTTACAGCTGTAGAAGCAAGCTGTAGTGCAAGAAAACTTTCAAACTGTAAAAAACAGCTTTATAGATAGTCTGTCTCAAAGTATACCGTGTTAGCTCTTGCCTTCATTTATGGATTATACCTGCCGACAGCAATAAAACTGCGGATCGGTAGGTATTAAAGGACAGAAGATTAGGGATGGACTTTAATAATATAAATATTTATAATTTTATTTAGGTAAGTAAGTATGATCCTAAAATTACATTAAGAAATTAAATATATGCAAAGTTTTAATAAATATATAACTGCATTATCTATACATAATTACATTTTTAATCTAAATATCTAAATCTAATTCTGTTTTACTATCAGATTCATTATTAAGATTAATTACAATAGGATGTATGTTGTTTTGGATAGAAATGTAAGAAGCTGGAAAATTACTAATGTGCTGTAGTGATTTTTTCCAGCTCTCAACTGGTATGTTAGTAATTACATTTTTTATTAAATTTAAAACACTGGGACTTAAAGTAGGTGTAACATTTTCTGCTCTGATCTTTGATTTTACTTGGTTCCCCAAATGCTCTATGGGGTTAAACATACAGTGATACGGAGGAAGCCGTTAGACAGTATGCCCAGCCTGTTCAGCCAAATTATCACATACATATTGTTTTTTAATTGCATATGAATTTAGGAATTCCAAAAGATTCCTTTTTTTGTAACTGAATTCAAAATAAATATCATTTTCTAACAAATATTCCTGGATTTTAGTTTTTGAACTTGATGAAGCTGGTGCTTTGTGTAGCAGACGGCTGTGGTTGCTTGCGTTATCCATGACAATAACACTGTTGTTTGGAATATTTTTTAGAAGATAATTTTGAAACCAGTTTTCAAAAAGTTCTGCACTTGTATCCTCATGATAATCCAAGCTAGAATCCTTAATATTCTTTGCAGACAACAGCAAGCAGTTTCGCACAAATCCGCCTTCTGAACCAGCGTTTATTATGGTAATGCGTTTTCCTTTATTTAAAGGTGCTTTCGTCTGACAGTTTTGACTGGAATCAACCCATCCTTTGGATACTGTGTCGCGTGTATCAAACCATGTTTCATCAAGGTAAATTATGGATTTGTTTTCTAACCTATATCTTTTAATTTCTTGAAGGTAATTTAATCTACAAGTGCGTAATCTGTGCGATTCCATTACTACTTGTCTTTTGTCTATTTTGCGGTATTTAAATCCCATTTTACAAACAACTCTATGGAGGGTGGCACAGCTAATATTTATATTGGTTTCGTCTTCGTCTAGCGTCTTTTTCAGTTTATCCAAGGTAGGAACAACTCCGCTTTCATAAAGACAATATATTTTCCTTCTTATTAGGTCCTGATCACTATTGTCTATACGGTGAGATTGAAAATCACTACGTTTTTTTCTTTTGTTCAATTCTTCACTAACAATAATATCCCTTATCAAGGATATTGGAGTTTTTGTAAGTAGACAGGTTTCTTTTAAAGCTTCTTGTTTAATTAGACCTCTACTGATTAAAGTTTCATACACACTTTTCACAACCTTTTTTCATCTAA
>JAHBCN010020152.1:0-15377 GCA_019359885.1 Listronotus oregonensis
AATTCTTTTGTCGGCTTTATTTATTTATAAATACTTTTTTGGTTTCACAAAAACTCTACTTGCTTAGATTAAAAAGAACACACAGCAAAAAGTGGAGTTAAAAAAAAATTACCCATTTTTCTTAGCTTTTTAATATAATTTTATTATTCTTGAAATATATGAGAACATCTGCGCACATTTAACATAAATTATAATTTTATCTGAATTTCGTCTTCCAAGACGTTTCGACGAAAGGAAAAAAATTAATAAATTGCATTTCTTTCATTCCCATCTCCAAAGAGGTCCCGTTTGAAGCGTCGGCAACAGCGCGACGCGTGCTATGAACGTCGGCTATCGACCCGCGTCGAGGTCAATAGTCGCCCCCCTACCCCCACCATGCCGCTCCCCTTTTTCTCCCGTTGTGCTTCTCCCGGGAGAAGCCGGGAAGTTGGGGATGGGGATGCTGGAGATTGCTGCCGCCGTCTCGCAGGGGGTTTTGTTCTTGGCGGGTTTATGGCTTATGCTTGCAGCTTTGGGGGGAATATTCGATAAAGATGGAGAAATGATGTATTCGGGGCGCGAAAATTGTTATTTCGATTCAGTTTGGCCGTTGCATTTATGTCTGGTTGGGTTGGTATTTGTTGATTACACACAAACAAAAAAGCAAATGTCCAAAGTTTTTGTAAGCAATGAAACTTAAAATTATAATACATAGTTTGAAACTGGTTAGCAAAAATTGGCCTTGTGGAATTACGAAACTAATGTTAGATGGAATATACAGGGTGTCCCAGAATATGTGGGCAATCTCTCTAGTCTAATAGAAAACCTAAAAATATTATGACAAGTTCCCATAAACTTTTTTCCTATGACCCTCCCCTACGGAGATACAGGTACATAACAAGCGCCCCTGAAAATCGTTTTTGCTTAAATACCTTTTAAAATAATAGGCGTTATTTAATTTTTTTATATTTGATGTTACTAGATAAGTCTTCCTAAAATAAGCCCATTAAATCATATTTAGTTAGCCAGGGACGGACTAGCTCTGACATAATAATAGCAATTGTTTTAACACCCTGTATGATAAAGGCTCAACAATGTTTTTTTTTGGATAGCTTTAACCTTAAACTAAAAAAAAAAAGTATTCTTGATTGACATCGATAGAATCAACTGTTTACGAGAAATAAAATATCATGATTGATATTTTTTTTACATTATACAGGGTGTTCTGTAATTGTACGTTAATATTTAAGGAGGCAGTTTTTGGGTCCATTTTAAGAAGAAAACTTCATATGAATGTATGTATTAAACGTCTTAACTTTTGAGATACAGGGTGGTAAAATTTTCAAAAATAAATCATTTATTATTAATATCTGTAATACCACTTTAGATATTTTAATGAAATTTGGCATACATGTACTATGTATCAAGAAGCTTTTTTTAGTGTACCACATTTTTTTTGTTTCCACCAGTGGCGTTCGTACAGAATTTGACCGGCCTATTTTGGCAAATAAAAAATGTGGTACACTAAAAAATGCTTTTGATAGATACATTGTGCATTTATTAAAATATCTAAATTACAGATATATAAAATGATTTATTTTGAAATTTTACCCCGTATCTAAAGTTAAGACGTTTAAATATGTTCATGAAGTTTTCCTAATGGACCAAAACTGCTAAAATTAACGTACAATTACAGAACACCCTGTATAATGTAATAAAAATTACCAATCATGATATTTTATTTCTCGTAAACAGTTGATTTTATCGATGTCAATCAGGAATACCTTTTTTTAGGTTAAGGTTAAAGCTATAAAAAAAAAAAATATTGTTGAGCCTTTATCATACAGGGTGTTAAAAAAATTGCTATTATTGTGTCAGGGCTAGTCCGTCCCTGGCAAACTAAATAGGCCAAATATGATTTAATGGGCTTATTTTAGGAAGACTTATCTAGTAACCATCATATAGAAAAAAAAAATAAATTACGCCTAGTATTTTAAAAGTTATTTAAACAAAAACGATTTCCAGGGGCGTCCGTTATGTACCTGTACCGTAGGAAAGGCTCGTAGGAAAAAGTTTATGGCAACTTGTCATAATATTTTTCACACATAAAAACATTTGAATGCCATACAAAGCTGTTTGGATTTCTTCGAGCTAATTGTAAATAGTTTTTTCGATTTTAGGATTTGTTGGGACAGATAAAAACAGTTTTTGTGGTGTTTTCAGAGAAGCATTGGTACATTGTGGCACTACACACCATTTATATACCATTTTAGCCAATAAATTGATAAATTATTAACAAAATTCACTGTAGTTGCATTCGTTGTTAACTTGTTTACTTGCATATGACGTCACGCGAAACATATGTCAACGCCATTACAGAAACAGCGTTTTTAGCGCGAATTTTATAATTTAAACTTTATCATTGAGTTTTATAAAAAATACAGCAGATTTCCCAGAAATATAAAATGTATTGTGTTTGTTAGGTACCAAAGAATAATTTAAAACAATTTTTTAAAATCAGTCAAATAGCCTTGGAAAGCCTTATTTTTTGTTTTATACAATTTTTTGAATCTTTTATAATTTTTGAGATATTAACGATTTTTTTTTAAATTAGAACTTCAATATTTCAAAAATTATAAAAGCTACATAAAATTGTATCTGGTATAAATTAAGTATTTTTGTAAGGTCTTTTATTCAAGCTATATAATCTTTTTGTCTAAATGCAAGACCTTTCGTATTATAATCAAAAAAACCAAATTTTCGGGATTTTTTCAAGGTATACCCCTGGAAAAAAATTAAAAATGACTTTATTTTGGATTTTTTTTTAAATTTTAAGTGATTTGGGATTTAAATAAAATAAATTTTTTATATTAAAAAAACAAAAATCACATTAATAAACATAATATATATTTTTTAACCCTTCTGGACTGAAATTTTTGGTCAAAATCACATTTTCTTTTATATCTCCTTTAATAATAATCTTATTGAAAATGCCTATATAACTTTTTATATGGAAAATTTTAAGATCTTATTTTTTGTATCTCTTATAATTTTTGAGATATGAACAATTTTTTTTAATTAAAAATTTTAATATCTAATTATGGGAACTTGTCATAATATTTTTGGGTTTGCTATTAGGTTCCGAGAGATTGCCCACATATTCTGGGACACCCTGTATATTCATTCTGGTTGTGACGGATATATTTATTAAAAATTTTAATTTAGGCTTTTCGCCTGATTATCTTTTTAAACCGTTTATTCATGGCATATTAGATGTACAAATTTGCTTCGAAATACGGAAGTGATCATAAATTTTACCTGGCATGAAGAAAATTAAAATCTCAGGAGGACCAGTGGTAGAGTGATTGTAATTAAAACATTGATCATTAACGGGTTTTGCCGCTTTGAAACACCGCTTCTCGTCAGATCAGCAAAGTGAAGCGGCGCTGGGCGTGGTTAGTAGTTTAATGCGTAACATTCAACGAACAGCCCTTGAAATCCAAACCACACATTTTTGTGTGATTAGGATTCCAGGTCAAACTGTAGGTCTCGTCTGGATAACATTAATTAGACGTTTATGGGAAGTTATTTAAAGGGGACAGTTATTTTAAGCACCACGGTGGTACCGCTTTATCGTTTAGCGATCGCCCGGGTCGAACTAAAGCGATCTCTAAGTGCCAAAAGTATTTTTCTTGATCTTGACTATTCTTGACGCTTTGTTTTCTTACGACTTTCGGTGTAGGCTTTTTATTTTTCGGCATCAGGATCCTGTTTTAAAATCCTGGGATTAAAAACCAAATTCTGGTATCCCGGTATCCCGGTATCCCAAGATTGACTCTAATAATATTGTTATTAAAAAATCTAACATAAGCAATAGCCAATAAAATTTTCAAAAATAAAAAAATCAAGCCACCCTTAAAACTTTTTAGAAAAACAAAACTTCATTTACGTTTTGCTTCGTAAAAATAAATGGGCCCTTAAATACACCAATGTTTTTTTTATCTTGGAACGGACCACGAAGACTAAAGTCCTAAGTAGAGTTCGACCGCTGTTAGAATGATACCGATACGTCACGGTTTTATACGGGTTTGCCATAAGAGACCGTGACGTATCGGTGTCATTCTAACAGCGTTCGGAGTCTACTAATGTACTGTGGGTGTCTTAAAAGAGGTAAGAGGAAGGGAAACATCTGCGGTAGCAGGTTCCATAGTCTCGACACTATAGGGATGAAGGAACGAAAAAAGTGGGGAATACAGGGCCTCTCAGGTTGAAGTGAAAAAGTGTTTATAAAAGCTCTTACTACGTGTTACTCTATTGGGAGCTGCCAGAAAAGAAATTATACTGGCCAACTCCCCAGAGCAGAAGTCGTAAAAACACCTATAAAAAAGCGACAGCCCGTCGGTGAGCAAAAGAAAGAAGCCCTCCTATGAGCATGTGATCATTGATAAGGCGAACAGCTCTTCTTTGAATGGAATCAAGCGTTCTGAGAGTTGTAGGAGACGCCATTCTCCAGATATGAGAACAATATTCTAAAGAGGGTCTGATCTGGAATACGTACAGAGTATAAAGATTGTAGGCAATGTGATTGCCGAAGGAAAGGCTCTTTTAGCTTCCACATTTGTGTGTGGTACTGTCAGTAGATATTAACTAAACTATGCTCATTAAGTGATATTTCTTCTTAAATTACGCTATGAGTATTAAGAGGATCATAAATAAAGAACAATAGTATTTTACACGAGAACCATCGAGAACAGATTAAAATTTCATTATTTAAAAAAAATCGGTTTTTTTGAAATTGTCATACCCCAATCCCGGGATTTTCGGGACTAAAAGCAAGGCGGAATCCCGGGATTTCAGGGTCTCGAAATCCCGGACTTCAAATCCTACTATTGATATTAAATTAACACATTAAAATGGAGAAAAGCTATATCGTCGATGACATCCCAATGTCGGCTCTATCTCTCCTACTAAAATCGACACTCCGACCTTATCTAATCCCACAATTCTATCCCATTCAAAGTAACTAAGCTAAAGAATATGACCAAGTCTTTGCACTCAAAGCATATTGTCAGTTAAAATAGGCCACTGTGAAACTAACTCTTCAAATATTACGCCACAATAATTGTATGCAAAGATTCGTAAAATTTTAATTAAACAGGTTTAAAACAGTCTGAAAAAACCGGAAGGTAAACCAAGGTTAGGCTGAAAATGTAATCATTTTTACTCGATTATAAGATATATAATTATAAATATAGTTGAATCAGTATAAGAATGAAAATTCTGTGCTCTTTAAAAAAAAACATAAAAAGTAGCTAAAATGGTTTAATTACTGGCGGCCGCCTTTGCTTTTTATATGGACTATTTTTTCAGACGCGTGCGTAAAGCGGCACATTATAAAAAGCAAAGGCGGCCTTCAGTAAAAATTAGTGTCCGGCCGAAAGTTCGGTTTCGGTTTCGGCCGAGTTTCGGTCAAAAATCAAGTTTCGGCGGCAGTTTCGGTTTCGGCCAAAATTGGCCGAAACTTTTGCCGAAACCGAAACTGATTTCGGAAGTTGTCGTGCACGCTCGCCCAACTTCGTTTCTCGCGGCAAGTGCGCCGTTCGGATAGCTCTGTAGCAAAATTTTAGTAATTATTATTTTTATATTAGGGGTACCTAAAAGATAAAATTAAAATAAATGATAACAACAAAATTAATATACTGTGTTTCCATTTCATGTCCTAATTAATGCAGAATAATGGGTAAAATGCACCAAATTTCAGTATTTTAAGGAATTTTATTCTTGACCACATGAGTTTCGGTTTCGGTTTCGGCCAAAACTGAAGCCACGGCCGAATATTCGGTTTCGGTTTCGGCCGGAAAACCAGTTTCGGTTGGACTCTAGTAAAAATCAAACCTACTACAAGCTACTTTTTATGTTTTTTTTTTCTTTTCAAAGAGCATCGAATTTTCATTCTAATACTGATCTAACTATACAAGGTTTTATTTTATTTGTTACTTAGTATAATTACTAGTTGAATATTGAAGAAGTTTTGGCTTTCTATTGGTGAATATAGATAAAATGCTGTTAGTGCTTTAAAGAGACTTCTTCAATATCGCACCATCAACTAAAATATAAAATGCGTAGTCCGAACCTGTTGCTAGAATGGTACATATTATTATTATGTTTAGCCGTTAAAAAATGGCTCAATGTATGCATTAGAAAGCATAAAATTATCAGGCAATAAAGATGTCAATTCACGCCCGCATAAGTGCAAAAAATTGAATCTAATAGCTCCAGTAATTAAGCTTTTTGCTGGTATAATTTAAATGAACATTACAGAAAAACGTTAATCCACTTTACAGGATTAGTCAAGGAAAGTGTTTGTGTAATTTTGCTAGACTATTCGCAGTTTCTTCACCTTTCCTTAAGTTGTTTTGGTATTATTTTAATTATTGCTTCTCTGTCTTCGTTGTTTAACAAATTTACTAAAATACGTGTTTTTTTAAGGAAAAGATGCTGTAGAGAATTTTAAAAAATCTGTCTTTGGTAGGCCCATGTCTATTGAAAAAAGAAATAACCACGAGGTTTTAACATTCTAGTTAAGAAGGTCTGTTTTATATTGTTATAATGATCCCGTCTGGCAAAGAATATTTTTTAATTTAGTTTTTTTTATTCACAAATTATGAAAATAGAGGTTATATGGATGATTGTCGTACATTGTCGTCATTTTTGGTTCCATAATTATTATCAGATGTTGACAGTATTAACAAATCAGAAATCTGTTGCTCAGTTTTACAGATTAATTCACAAAGGCTTTGGGTCTACGTTTTAGCGTAAGAGTAAAAACATTTTATCTATACTAATATTATAAAGAGGCAAGATTTGATTGTTTGTTAGTTTGTTTGTTTGTTTGCATTGAATATGTTCCGAAAGTACTGGACCAATTTAAAAAGAAAATAATTTTTAGGAAACTCACCTAAAAGGGGAGAATGGGGGTGAAAATTTGTATTGACTTTCATCATTTCGGACTTAAAAGTATGAATATTGGCATATAGGCTTTTAATTAAAATTAAAAATTATCCGTTTTAACATTTTTGGAATAACATCCCTTGGGGGAGGAAGGGGAGGAGTTAAAATGATAATGGAAGTTTGTATTAAAAAATGGTCATTTTTAAAGTTTTAAATATAAGAGTTGGTAATTAGGCTTCTTATTACCCAGAAAAATAGAAGACGTCAGCTAAGAAAGGATTTTAGGAAACTCCCCCCTAAATGAGTAGAATGGACTGAACTTAAAAGTGTGACAATTCGTATGTAGGCTATTGATTACGATTAAAATTAATCTGTTTTAAAATTTTTAATATTACATCTGTGGGGTTAAAATGGGAATGGAAGTTTTAAAAAAATCGTTATTTTTAAAGTTTTTAAAATGAGAGTTGATAATTGAACTTCTGATTTACCAAAAAATAGGAGACGTCAGCTAAGACAGGATTTTAGAAAACTTCCGCATAAATGGGTAGAATGCGTGGGGAGGAGGGGATGAAAGTTAGTACGGAACCGCATTCATTACAAAATATATATAAATTAATATAATATTATAAATTGCTCAATTGCAAGACGCGCGCTACACCGAGTAGGGTGTGACGGAAGACGAAGCGCGGGGAGCGAGATGTGATGTGACGTGATGGAGAAGAAGGGGAGGGAGAAGCAATATTCCGCGTGAACGGGAAAAAACTAAAACAACCAAAATTGTGTGGTCCACGCGGGCAAACCCGCGGGCGAAATGCTTGTTATATATTGAGGGCAGACAGACAGTACCGGCCAAGCAAGGGATGTGTCCTTTGCGATGCGGTCACCTCTAATCTACAGGCAGTCCAAACTATCAAACGTTGCCCCTACAAACCAATTAAAATAAAAGTAAGAGATAGCATTTGACACCCATAGAAATGTGGCCATTAGGCGATATATTTTGCCTTATGGCATGAAAATCCTATCCCAAGATTGAGCCAATCTGTATAGTTGTCTCCTCGGTAGCTTACTGGAGTTTCCGCTTGCCACGCAGGCGACTCTGGTTCAGTCCCTAACCGGGGAGACATATTTAGGTAGTAGTTATTTAAAATAACGTTTATGGTGGCACTACCGCATTCTCTAAAATGTGCTGTAAAATGCAATATTTGCGTGTTTTAGTGCTTGAAAAGTTAACAAAACTGGAAAAAACTTGACTTAAACATCGAAAAACCCGGCACCTACTCTAGTTCTGGGCTGTCATAAAGTTAAGAAAGGAGAAATCCGCTATTTATTATTTACATTAATAAGATTTTTAAAGAAGTGTGTGACTTTGACGAGGATTTTTTTTTTAAAAAAAGGTCTTTTAGTACAAAATGATTTTGCAATTATCAACTGAATATTGAAAGGGTAAATAATTTTTTCAATAAAACTAAATTGAATTTAAGAAAACCTATAAGTTTTTCTTTATACTTTTTAAATCCTGAAATTTGTTCCTAAACCAATGCAAAAAAGATCTTATTTTAGATTCATACTTTGTTCAATTGATAGTGGTGATAATACCCTGTTAATTTAAGTCTTTAAGTGCAAGAAAAAGGTCAATATTTTCGTTTGAAAACTTAATTAAAACCTAACTTCGCTTTAAATCCGCCTTTTAAAGAACACATATTCCAAAGTGGGCAACATTTGTCCTGTAATTTGTAATTTAAAATATTGAGGTAATTAGTTAATCAGCTTGACGGAAATGTTAATATCTGCTCACGCGGGCCATTTCGTGGGCAGCCTTGGTCTAAAAAGACCACCAGAAATCCTGCAGACTTGATCGGCCCCTTTCAGTTCCTTGTTTGAGCTTTCTAGGATGTTATACGTCTCTCAGTTTACTCCACCCATGATACCAATCTCCATATGTTAAACCTTGTCAGCTGTCAAACGAGAAAAAATAAAATTAATCCATTCATTTTAATTTCATTAATGACATTTTCAGTAAACATCATTAAGACAAATATAAACCTAACTCGAATTGCCCTGTACAAAGCGAATAATTTAAATAATTACACTTTACATCTAATTACCACTTGAACTGAGCTTATCATTGGTTATAATCGCCTACAGCAAGTCTTGTAAATTGTAAGTGGCCGAGGCCTGCACGCGAATTGACTAATAACACTCATTTTCCACCATCAATAAAATAAACATTTATAAATGGGTTTTCTCGTGATTCATTTGAGACATTTATTAGTTGATCAATAAGCAATGCATTAGAAAGGAAACAATTTATTGCACGCATTTATTGTTTCATTGTGGATAGGGTGGGGGAACATGTAAACTGCTTGCCGAGAAGAGAAGGCTCAAAAGTAACATGTAAACAGGCTCCCAAAATTTGCCTAAAATTACACATGTATATTATAGGGTGTAAAAAGTATGATGCTCGCGATTTTAATGGGCGATAGTTAACCTCAAAACAAGTCAGAAAAGCCAAAAATACATGAGTTAAAAGTTAATTGTTTTCGAAATATGGTTTTTGCAAAGTTTAAAAAATCTGGCAACACCGCGCCCGCTCATCACATCGAGTCGAATGTGGAACGTTTTTTGCGGGGTTTTACATATTTACACTTTTTTTTAAGAGATGTTTATTTATATTTTGTAATTAAAAAATAATTGTACTTACCACAAAATTAAACTAAATATCTATTTTAAGAGCAAAAAGTATTCTGCTTAAAAAATAGGATCATTTTATTTTTATAACCAGAACCAAGAACAAACGATTCGCACTTCTTGTTTGTGCACTTCCACCCATTTTCGCCACTTTTTAAGTACTTTTGAAAACTATACTTATAGTTGTTTATTTATAATAACTGTTTTTCTTTTTCGAGGGTAATATCCCTAGTGCATTTAATTTTTCCGGAAAAATTCGGAAAAAACGAGTTTCTAAGTAATTTGTTTTAACAAATAGCATGAGCGAGAGTGGTTTTAAAAATCCGAGTCGAAGACGAGGATTTTTCCACTTTCGCGAATGCTACTTGTTAAAACAGAATACTTAGAAACGAGTGTTCAATTTTCCACAGGAAAAATTAGATGGACGAGGGATATTTGGTTAGATTATTTCCTGAGTTAAATAAACATTTTATTTTAATATGACATGTTTTTTATTAAAACAATAAGAACAATAATTAATAAGAACAATATAACTTTCAAGCTAGGAAAGGTAATTACTTCAAACTCATTTTAAATTACAATTAATATAAAATTTACAATTATTGTAGGTTACAGGAGTATTGTTAGCCATATCGGTTAAATTGTTTTTAATTATGTGTGTAGTAGCACTATTCTTTATGTTGCTGTGAGGAGTGTCAAACGATTGATGGTGTTGGCTCGAAGAAGTGTCTATTTTCTGTCTTTCAAGGGAGCTTCGAAGCTTGTAGGTCATTATTTTTGGACGGTTCTTAAGGCAGTGATGATATTTGAATGATGTTGACTGTCCATTTGTAGATACGGTTGGATAGACGCATCTTTAAAATGCCCTGTGATTTTGATGAGTTGTTGCTCGGCTACACCGGCCTTTGACAGCTTAGTAACAGCAGTTGATCGCATAGAATGGTTACATGTTTTAACTTCTGTCGTGTTCATACCTGTTTTTTGGGCTGCGTCTTTTGTCCATTTTGACAGTTCGTTTCTTCCAACAAGAATGTTTTTAAACCATCCAGTGCTACGATGGATTGCCATGCAATTGGTGTGAAAAACAATCTATTTTGTTATTTTAGACGTTCGTTTGTTTAACAGGATTTTACAAACGTACCGGACAAAACTCAGGGTTTTTGAATTAGGTAGCCCTTGCTATCGCACAGATTTTTTGCACACTGTGCAGTTTTGCTAAAGACTGTGTTATACTCGATCCTTCCTGAAACAAGGGATACATAATTTGACTTAAATGTCAAAATATATTTTGTGGTGTGACTTTAAAGTAGATGTATGTAACTTTTAATTTTTTTGGAAAAGCAAAAGGAATTTTAGTGGTTATATATATATATCGTTTTTGATTTTTTGATTTTTACAAAAATAGTACATCTAGCAAATTTATACAAGGTAATGCAAAAAAGACATTAAAAAATTGCAAAAACAGATTTTACGCCAAGATAAAAAGTATGCGCACATATTTGTTTTGATATAAGCGTTTTACTGCAAGTTCAATAAACATTTACAACTTTGTTACAAAATTAAAAGCAATATCTCACCTGTTTTGATTCCATAATTATCAATTTCTTCTTTAAAATGTTCTGTTAAGCAACGAGCCGCTTCTCCGCTCCTTCAAGCAAGCAACTGCTGCAATAAAGTAAAATTTACGCTGCAACCCGGTTGGGGTTGTCTCACCCATAAAGACACCATCTTGTAGTAGTGGTCCATATTTAAAAAGCTGAACTTGTTTTCCTTTTTCCTTCATTTTTTTCTGGCCTCCTTTTCGCATTTCGAGCGTCTCTCCCTGTTTAAAAAGGTAATGTCGTGGAATGGGTCGAACACGATATTAAATGCTTGAAAATATTTTCCCGCAATTTTTTGGCAACGATATTCCACATTTTTTTTACAAAAGTTCTTTGTAGTCTTCCCCATTAGCTTTACCGTGTTCCATGCCCAGTGCTTGAGGATTAATTTAAACTCGCCTGTAGTTGTTGTTGAAGTAGTGGAAATTTTTTTGCCTGGCAAATTCCATAAATTTCTTCAGGCTGATGATGAGTTTTCTAAAGGTATTTAGGGAACACTATTTTCAACAACCGCATTAATTTTACTTTCGGAAACATTTCCAAACCGTTTATTTTGAGTTTCAGTTGAAAAATTAATAAATTCGTAAGCGTCGTTTGTGATCTTTGTTTTTGGTAACGGTACATAGCAACACAGCATGAAACCATCAAGTTTGTTTTTACAAGGCAACCTTTTAAAAAATTTTGCATAAATTTTGTTTTTTTCCGGAAAAACTGACGACTAAGTTAACAGTTGTTAAGTAATTTTTCCACTTAAAACTTATATTTGACATACCAATTCTTGATAGCGATTGGTCAAAATTAATAGGAAGGAAATAATCGCTCAAAATATTACGAATATCATAGTTAAAGTAAATGTTTAAGGCTTTGATTTCTCTGTAGCTACCAAAATATGTGACTAAAAAATGTTACAAAGATTTTGTTAAATATTCGCCATAAATTTTTATATTTTCCAAGATAGGACCGCTTCGATCCTGGTCCCAGGGTACTATGTGTACAGAGACTGTTGATCCCTGTGAGCTGGCAGATGGCCTAAAACAAGTTTAAAAAAAAAAACAAAATCAAAAGACTCTTCCGCGTTTTGGTCACAAGTCTATCACTAATTTAAAAAAAATAATCTTAAAATTTTTTACTAAAAGTTAAATAAGATATAAAATTAAAATTGTTTTAATTTTGGTATAAAAATTTAAGAAATCATTAAAGATTTTTGTCAGAATTTATGACAGAATGTCATAAATGACCATAATTCGTTATCACTGGTACATGCAATGTAAAGGGTGGTTAGTTAATTAATTTTAAGTTTTGTATCAAAATTTAACTAATTTAAATTTGAAATAATATTTAATGTGGAAAAAAATGTTTAGATTAATTTTATTTTGAAAACGGTGGCAAATTTGCCATCGAAATTTAGATAAGTATTTTGTTTCTTGGGCTTTTTTAGAGGGTTTTTTTAATTTTTTTTTATTCGATCTGCTAGTTCAAGTGACAGAGACCTGCACGCGAATTGACTAGAATTTCTTATTTTCCACCATCAATAAAATAAACATTTATAAATGGGTTTTCTCATGATTCATTTAATACATTTATTGGGTGATCAATAAGCAATGCATTAGAAAGGAAACAATTTATTGCACCCATTTATCGTTTCTATAAAGGTAGACAGGGTTGTTGGCGGGACTTTGATTCCTCTGTAGCTACCGAGATACAGGACTGAAAAAAGTTTATTTCAGCTAAGATTTAATTTTTAAACCGTTATTTGTCACAAATGCCAACCTTTTTAAAAGGGTTTTAAAAAAATAAAAGTTCCCGACCAGAAAAAAAACCGGAATTAAAAAAAAATAAATTTTAAAAAACGATTTATTTCCTTTTTTTAATACGAAAAAATTTTAAAAGGATATAAACCATCAGTTGGGTTTTCTTTCTGTTATTAAAGGGGGGCCCGGGTTTTCGGATTTTTTTTTTTTCTTTTGATGTTGCCGTGTTAACAGCTGATGCAATTTTTTTCATTCTTTGGAATTTTAAAACCAGTTTTTTTGCTTTTTTATAGTTTGCGTGTTATTTAGTGTTTTTGATTATTTATAAAAGTGTTGAACATAATACATGGTTTGAACTTTATTTTTTTTAACAGAAATTATTTATTTCTAAAAAAAAAAATAAAAATTTTTAATAGGGGGAAACATTTTAATTTTATTTTTATATTTTTAGGAATCAGTAATGGATGATCTGTAATGTATTCCCAAAAAGAGTGTTAAGGGAAATTGGTGGTTTTAAAAAACATCTTAAAATTTATATTTATGAGCTGCTGTACAGTGGAAGTTAGGTACTCAGATTAATCACTATGTTTATAATTATGATTTTTTAAAACTTAGCAAACCATTTGCTGCTTAAGTGTTATTTAAAGGTACTTTTTTGAAATTTTAAAATTAATATGGGTTTTTTTGGGAAACATCATAATCTACATGGTAAAAATTGGCCCAAGAATTTGAAAAAAAGTTTTTTAACTATTTTGTAGAACACTGTGATTTAAGCCCCTTCAGGTAAATTATACTCATAATACAAAATCCCAAATTAAAAAAATTTTTTATTTTTAAAAAAAACTTTTTATGTTAAATTTATGTGTAAATTTTTATAAATTTAGCTCAACCAATCTAAATGCAAAAAAGGGTGAGGGTGACTCACTTTTCCTTTTTTTTTCCATTTTCGATAGTGGTTTACAACGCCCAATAAATTAGTGGATAAGGCATTTGGGAATCGTAAGATCTGGTTAGAATTAGAATGTTTTTATTTTTTTAAAATTTTTTTAAGTAACTTTTTTTTTTTGGGTTGTTTTTTGGTTGAGATTATTTTTTTTTATTTTAAAACAATAACCTCAACGGTTTAAAATTTTAGGTGAACAAAAAATTTTTTTTAAAAACAGGAAAAGGTAGTTTCGTTTGCTTAAAAATTTTTTTTTTTTTTTTAAAAAGGGAATTTGTCACGGTTAGCGCCTGTTTTATAGCAACATTTTCTAAAAAAGTAAAATAAAAAAAGAAAGGTAATACAAAAGCCTATAACCTGGTTTTTTCTATTTTTTTTTTTTTTTTTAAGATTTGATAAAGAGAGCATACTTTTTTCTTTCCCCATCTCATTCATCTTGGTTAATTTAAAGTACAAAAATTTACGGACATATGGCTATTGTTAAATAACGATAAATCGTGGGGCGAAACAGCTACGCGTTCCTTGTTTCAATACTTTAAAACTTTTGCTCCCAAATTCATAAAACCTCAACTTAACTCATGTCCATGTCCATTATTAAAAACGAATCTTGATTTTTTGGGCCCCAAATTTTACTAAAACTGCCATCGTGGTACTTTTTTAAAAAAAAAACTAATTTTGGTGATATCTTTTTTAAGGGGTTTTATAATACTAAAAAAAACCAAAATATAAAAAATATTTTAAAAGTTTAAATTGTTATAATTTAAAATTTTTTAGTAATTTTTTTTATTAAAAAAAAAAAATATATAAATAAGTACACCTGTAATCAATACATTTTTTTAGGGGAAATGGGTAAAAATTTTGAAGATTTCTGTCCCGTCTGTAATAAAGTATAAAAAGGACCTGAAGAAGATTGCTTGACACTATGTCAAAAAAGGCCCATGGTAGAAATCAGAGAGGGTGATAAACAGATACGAAACGAAATATATGATATGTATTCTGCAAGTAAGTAATTATTTTACTTTCAAGGGGCCCAAACGGAGGTTAATATTTTTAAAATTTTAAATAAATTTAAATTTGATTTTTTTTTAATGTAAAATAAACACTCTTTTTAAAGGGGGCCGTTTCTTATTTAAATCTCCCTAAGAACATTACTGTTTTTTTAGACCCCTTTTCTCTAAAAAATTGGCAAAATAAAGGATCACCCATATTTTCATAAATTTTTTTATTTTCTTTCTCGTAAAACATATAATCAAAAAAACTAAATTTAATGCTTTAAAAAAAAATGTTGAAAAACCCTTAAGAATTTAGTTGGGGTTTTTTGGTAGTTAAAATTAGATATTTTCTTTTAAAAAAATTTTTTTTCGCATTATAACTCTTTTACTGTAATTTGCATTTTGTAGTAACCAAGTAACAAAAAAAATTTTTATTGGGGCCTTTTTTTATATCCGTGGGTCTTTTTATTGT
>JAHBCN010020153.1:0-15288 GCA_019359885.1 Listronotus oregonensis
AAGATTTTCTTATATTATCCATTGTTTTTGTGTGAATTTTTTGCAATATTTTACAAATTCTGTCAAGTACTTTTACCATGGCCAACTATTTTGTAAAAGCAAACAGCAGAAACCTGCGGAGGTTCGGGGTTCGATTCCACTCCATACCTTTTTTTTTTTTTAATTTAATAATCTTTAAAATACTTCTCAAATGAATTTAAATATATATTTAGGTATGTTTATTAATATTAATTAATTTTTTTTTCATTTTTATTATTATTATACATTTTTTACATCAAATGTGTGGGGAATATTTGCAGAATTATTGGGTAAACTTGAAGCTTTTTGTGTGTAAATTTATGAATATTTTACACACAAAACAGTTACTTCGTTTTTAGATGTTATACAAAAATAATTTGTTAAAAATTAATTTTGAAAAATATTGATGTTAAGAAATAAACTTCCAGAATCCCAATTACGTAATGTGCGTGAATTGTAATTACTCAGAAAACCTCAGTTTTTTATTCAAAACTATTATGCGTAAATTTTAATTACACAGAAAAAGCCGGGATTGACCGCGGTCAAGTGGCGTTAGGACGCCATGGTCAGGTGATGAAAGATTGACCGGGGTCAGGTAGGGTTATGCATCATGATGCATGCAAAGAACATCGTAGTGCACCTAACTTTACCTGACCCATCAATCTTACGTTACCACCTACCGCGCGATTCTATAATATTCAAAGTTTCAATTAACGCTAGATGTACCATCATAAATCGTCTGCCATTTAATAGTTTGTTTATTTACTAACTAAACATTGTTGGGATACAATGGCCGACTGTAAAAAATCGTTAAAAGTCTTACTTTTATTTTGCAAATTAAAAATAGTTTTGCAGTTATATGTATACATCGTATTAGGCTGCCATTTGTTTTATTCAATATTGTGAACTGTTGAGTTTATATTTAAATAACTTTTAAAATTGTTCTGAAATACTGTAAAAAATTTGTTAAATAACTTTTATGTATCAATTTTTAAAAATCGGGAAACAGTCTGCCTTGTGAAAATTCGTCAATCTCATGCACACATTAGTCTAAATTGTGCTTGGCAGACTGTAAAAAGTGTTTTTAGTTACACGATTTTTTTGCGAACTAGCATTAGTATGCTTTACTCTTGTACGGGAGAAAACCGTCTGCCTGCAACTTTTTTGTGGATTTGGCAATCTAGCCTTATGCTTCAACAATTGGCAGACTGTAAAAAGTTGATTTAAGAAGCTTCTTTTTTTGCTTATTAAAGTTAATGTTTATATATGAAGTAACACGTTGCGGAACTTAATAGGTGCATCTATCTATAGCTTGTGGCTATAAATATCACCCGTATCAAAGGCAGCCTGTAAAAAATCGGTCTCTTTTTTCTGCCGCGAGCGCTCGGTCTAATTCAGTAGGTCTGGGAATGGGACTTAAGCTATTTTTGATACCCCTAAGTGATAAGGGTGGTCCACCCCAAAAATGGTATTTTTATTTTTTGGACACAATTTTTTATTTTATTTTTTTTATGATTCGGAATTAAAAAATACATACAACCCTAAATTTTTCCTCTTCTACCACCAACCCCTATTTTTTAATAGTGATATTAAGGGATGAAAACGAAGCCAGGCTGCTGTCTTTCCCTCTTATTGTTCAGTTCTATGAATTTATAATAGATGGCTGTATAAGTAAATTTATCGATACGTTTGACATCTAGGTTGCGTAGACACCCGGTAGATGGCGCTGTCTTTCGATTTCTAGATTATACATTCTATTCCACGTCATATTTGTCCACGATGTCAATGATTTTTATAATTATACTGTGTATTGTGTCATAATTGTGTAGATGGGTAGACGGGTAGATGGATATATGGGTAGATGGGTAGTTGGGTAGATGGGTGGATGGGTAGATGCATAGATAGGTAAATACATTGATAGGTAAAATATTGTGTAACATAAATTAAGCATTAGAATAATAAACACTGTTTTTTTTTCTTTTATCAATTATACCAATTCGAATTCAATATTTATACTTAAGACTGGACAACGTCTGTCGGGTCAGCTAAATTTTTAATTAAATGAAAAACGACTTAATTATTTCTGTTTTCCTATTTCATCTGGGATATAAAAGAGGCACTAAGGACTTCCTGTTTCCAAATGTGGGTAAAGGGAGTTTATTCACACGGGACTTAAATAATTGAAGATTTAAAGGAAAGCAAACATCTATGGCAGATTCCATAGTTCTGACACCCTAGGGATAAAGGAATGAACTAAATGGTGTTGCTTTGTTGGGAGCGGCCAGAGAAGAAATTATAGTGTCTAGTGATGGTCTTGGTCTTGCAGCAAGACCAAGACCGAGACCAAGACCAAGACCGCCTTTTCGCTTGCAAGACCAAGACCAAGACCGGGGTATGCAAGACCAAGACCAAGACCAAGACCGAGGGGTGCAAGACTACGCAAGACCAAGACCGACCTGCAAGACTCTTGCACTTCTGCGACTTTTTTTAATATTATAAAATTTAATTTTTATATTCAACATACAGAGATATTTTATACAGACATGACAAAAAATGTGTCAAAAATTGCTAAAAAAGGCGATTATTTAATAAGTAACAAATTTCTTTAATTAAATAGTAATTAAATTATTTACTTTGTTTTTTTTAACAGTTTTACAAAAGTTAGTACAAAAGTTATAGAAGCTGAAAATTACTTTCAATTCCTAATGTTTTTTTTTTAATTAGCTATCTAGTGATGCCACTTACAGGGTGGATCAAACATTTCCACAATACAGAAAAACATTATTTTTGTTTCACACTAAAAAGAAGCATTGCTTCTTAAAACTAAGATATAAATGTAAAAAATGGATTAATAAAAAATAATATTTTTATGTCATATGGGAATATTTTTTATATAAATGAATTTTAAATATTACTTCCGGCTTAGACGGAAAATAATATTTAAAAACCATCTACGTTGATATTGTTCCTATATGAGAGTTGAACAATTTCCAGTATAATATACAGGGTGGTGATTTTTTAAATAGATTTATAGCCATATTTTTTAATTTTAGGTTAAAGGCTAAAAATAAGAGAGTTTTTTGAGTGGCGGTGGATTTTTCGAAAAAAAATTGAAATAGAAAATAGTTTTACATTTTACGCCCTTTTTTTTCTATAATTTTTGTATATTTAGTTTTTCACCATCATGAACGGTTTCGGTGATATCGAGCTTTGTCACACTATTAAGCCACCTTGTATATGCAGAATGTTTATAAAGTATTTGTACGGCAAATGTTTGACTTATTGAAAGAAAAAAAAATTTTATTGAATTTAAAAGATTCCCGAATACCTTTTTTTTAAGCAGAAACCAATGTTTACATATTAGAATCATTTTCATGGAAATTTCACATCTGGTTGAAATTAAAAGTTTTTTTTTCTGTTCACACAGTACACATATTTGTTTTAATTTTATATGCTTCTTTAAAGAAAATTTAAATAATTCTTATCACTAAAATATTTTTATGTACCACCAAATGTATAAAAGCAGGTTATGTCTTAATTTAACAAAAAATGAAGCGCTTTAAATGAATAAACCCCTACATTTATAATATGCTCTTGAATCAAATAATTCAAATGTACTTATAAGCTTAGATAGATATATTTTAATATTTTAATGCAAAAAATATAGTCACCATCTTTATTTATTCTTAAGTATTAGAAAATATATTTTATTTAAAATTACTTACTTTAAATTATTACTACCAAAAAAAGCAAGACCAACAAGACTCTTGCAGCAAGACCAAGACCAAGACCGGGTGGTGCAAGACCAAGACCAAGACCAAGACCAAGACTAGCCCGGTCTTGGCCTTGGTCTTGCTTTGCTCATCACTAATAGTGTCCAACTCCTCGAAACAGAAGCCTCGAATATACTTATAAAAGAGCGATAGCTCCCCTACAGCCAGTCGGTGGGCAAGAAAAGGAAGCTTTTCTGTGAGCGTGGATCACTAATAAGATAAACAGCTCTTCTTTGAATGGAATTATGAATGTTTAGAGTTGTGGGAGACGCCATTCTTCAAACATGGCGAAAATATTCTAAAGAGGGTCTGATTTTGAAAACATACAGAGTATATAGATTAAAAGTTGACAAATACTTTGCTTAAAAAAGGAATTCGAGCTTTTTGAAGCTGCTGAGGCTATGGATGTAATGTATTTATGCCAGTTAAGGTTATTCTCAAAAGTAACGCCAACAAGATTGAATGTCTCTTTATTCTGTAAAATTTGGCCCTTCATACACAACGGATGAGCATTGGCAGACTTTTTTGCGACAGCGAACATGACTGTGTTTTCGAGGCATTAAACTGGACAAGATTTTTGGCACTTCAATCCAAGATTAGTTTAAGGTCTTGTGAAAGAGATATTAGCATTACCTTGCTCCTTGCTTTACAAATTAGGCTTAAAGGCTGGCTTGGGAAATTGGATATTAGAGTGGAGGGTACTATCGTCAGCAAAACTATGAATCGGATTGATTGTTAAAAAGAGAAGATCGTTGATGTGAAGAGAAAATACATTTAATGCCAGTACTTAGTCCTGGGGTCGTAATTACATACTATACTATTACTCAGAGCAACGGCGACAGAGGTTGCTCTGAATCGCAGTATAGATTGTAGTGACCAATACGCGCAAATTTTCGCTTCATAATATACTACGGCCCAGAGCGGCGGTTAAAAATGTTATGTAAAATGCTATGTATGCATGTTTTAATAGTGTAAAAATGTGTTGGATTATTATGAACTCTTAATAATATTATTATTTATTGTTTTTTAAAACTTTTTATGGTACTCTATCTATCACGTCTATCGTTATCATAACTAAAATAAAAATCAAACGCAAAAAACATTGTGGTCAATAAAATATCTGAATGTTAATACTTAGTTACCTCAGAAAGTAATGATAAATTACTTTATAAAGTAGATAAGGATATCGGAATGTGTAATTGTATTGCTGGACAAGGGGGACGCTTTTGTAAGCATATGTGTGCCGTAGAGGAGAATTTTAATCTTCAGACTATAATATGCAGTCCTCTATTATCCGCTAATGATAAAAAAAAATTGGGCCAAATTAGCGATGGGGGATAATAGCACTTAGCCAAAATTTTTCAAATATTATTGAAATGGTTAAAAATAACATATCACCAGACTCAACAAACATTATCATTCGACTAAATAAATGTCTTGAAGAAATTAAAACTCCTACAGAACTATTACATGCATTTGCTAATATAAAAAATATTCGGCGTGGAAAAAATATTAACCTTCACGTCTGGTTCCAAAAGGATTCAGGCTGGAAAGCCCGCCAAAAATGAAAATCTTAATAGAAAACGCAAAGACTCAAGATCCTTAAGTGAAGCGGTCCTTGTTAATAGACGTAGTGTTAAATCTCACTAATGTATAGGTATTTTATTTTATTCTGTTTTATCTTCATAATTTTATTTTATATCAACTATGCCCGTTTTTTAAGCTTAATGTTGTTTTATTTATATGAGTTTATTTTCATCACGTATTTAAAAAAGTGTATTTTTTGTAATAATTAGAAAAATTAAATACTAAATAAACTGGTTTGATTTTCACTATAATTCTAAGAATTTAAAATATACAACTGTGATACAACCTACATTTAAGAACTCTGACAATACTTTCCTCTACGTACCTCTGAAATAACTTCCTCGTGATGTAGTACTTATCTGTCAAAACGTTATTATGCTTATGCTTTTGTTATTATAAAGTTATAAGGGAGAAAGGTTAAAGCAGGTATTGTATCAATACAATAATTTTTAATAGTTCAGGACATTAAACAAAACAAATCTGTCTGAGGATTTTATGCAGGCAATAAAAACCCCATTTAAATACCTTTGTAAGTACCCATCCAAAGAATTTCAACACATTTTCATAGTAATACAACATGCTTTACAGCATTTTATATAATATTTTTAACCGCCGCTCTGGACTGTAGTATATTATGAAGTGAAAATTCGCGCGTGTTCGTCACTACAATCTATACTGCGACTCAGAGCAACCTCTATCGCCGGTGCTCTGAGTAATAGTATAGTATGTAATTACGCGTCCTGGGGCACCCCAGCATAAATTTGGTAAAAGCTGGAAGAATGATTATATACAATAACTGATATACGTTGATTAGAAGGAAAACTAGAGAGCCATAAACAACTGTAGAAAGGTTTTTCAAAGAGCCCATCATCCCAGACCTGGTCAAAAACTTTGGATATATCAAGAGCACCAATCTGGGATCCACAAAGAAATTTAGGGAAATTTTTCCAGTTGTGTGAGACAAGGGAAAGAAGGTCTTTTCTGACGGAATCCATACTGTCTGTCATGAAAAATTTTGTGCTTTTTCAAATACTTTAAGATTTTGGAATTACTATTTTTTTTTATTACCTTACAAACAATTCAAAGATGAGATACGGGTCTATAGCTTAAAGAGAGTGTTTGGAATCCTTTCTTGGACAGCTTGCACACGTGCAGCTTTCCAGCTCACCAAAAAAATTCCTGTCATAAAATATTTGAAAGAGGTGATTGAGAGGAGTGCAAGCTCGGGAGCACATTTTTTTAAAAATGATTGCCGGTATGCTAGCCAGCCCGGACGATTTTGTGGTATTAAGAAAAGAAAGAATACGTTTGATCTGTTTGACCTTAAAAACGAGGAACAAGGGCAACACTGTTTAAGGCGAATATTAAGAGGTGAATCAAGTGTAGAATTGGCCTTTAGTAGTAGAAACTACCTTTTTCCTTTAGTAGTAGAAACAATTTCATCTTCAGAGGATAGAAATGGAAAGGAATTTGTACAAAAGTTATAACCAATGTTTTTGGCAAAGAACCAGAGGGATTTACTGTACGGATACAACCGGATGAACGACCGGAGCGAGGCGAGGCGAATAATAAACCTGTGTATGTTCGCTTTAAACTGTTTTTATTACTCGTACGATTGTGTCTTACCGTTAATATCTTTAACCCTTCTGCACATGATATTTTATTCGAAACACAAAATTTCAGGCAAAATTTCTGCCCAACTAAGTTCGATCTTGCGAAATCTTTAGAACACAACAAACACTGACTTGTTTACAAAGCTATCACGCACTTCCGACAGATGGCGCTGAAAAAGATTAGTTAGCGCCTTAAAACCTAAAAAAAGATAGAGCGCTTTTTAAACAACTTTTTTATTTTTTTTAATAAAAAATAAAAATTATCTGATATAAAAGAAAAATCGGCAAAAAAATGCTGACACTTATATTGCCTCAAAAAAAAGTTGTGGCCAAAAATTTAAAATTAAAAAAAATTATGTTGGATTGCTATTGTTTAATTAATTGTTTTTTTGCGTTTATTTTGCAATATTTTTTTAACTATAAAGAGTACCACTTTAGTAGGAAGTTTTTTTTTTACAAAAAATCTTTATTCATATTTTTTTCTAAAAATGCGTAGACTTTGTAATTATTTAGAATTTTTAAAATTATGAAAAATTAACCCCGTTCTTTAAAAAAGCACGCTCAATACTCCGGGAGGCCACCGCAAAAAACCAAGCCTATAGGGGAACCGCATGAAACATTATTTTTATAATAATATAAACTATAGTCAATTCAGTCGCACTGTGTGAAAAATCGGTTTTTTTATTATAACTCAAAAACAACTGATTATACGAAAAAATGGTATACCAGGTGTTGCTCAGTCCAGCGGGACATAGGAATCCCATGTAAATTTTTTAAGTGGTCCAATATTGGCCCCCTAATTAATTTAGAAGAAATATTATTAGGATTTTTAAAGAGCACGAAAAGTTTTACCCAGTGTACAAATTTCAGCTCTTCTCAGTTCGCCAGCTAGAGATAAATGCTAAAATAAGTTACGAATCTCCTATCTTCTTACGCGCCATGTATTATTAGAAGTTTATAATAAAATACCAGAAAAATTATTTAACCTCTTACTCTCAAGTTGTCAGATCAATGTCACATCATTTTTAAATAATGAACTACTCAAATCAAGAAAATCACTATTAAAAATGTGTTTTATCAGGGAAATAGTTATCAAAGAGTAGCGGACATGTTTGCAGCCTATTTTCCCAATAGGCCAATACCAAGTAAATCGACAATAGAACGGACGATAAAAAAATTTGAAACTACAGGCACAGTAATCAATTATTGCAAATGTGAAGAAAATCGACGTAAAAATCAGAGACAAATTGTACAAAACGAGAGGGATTTAGACGTGATACTTTGTGTAGAGGAGGCCGAAGGAAACATTAGCACGAGACAACTGAGGATATTACTGGACAAGTCCACACCACAATATCTCGAATTTTAAAAAGATGTAAATACTCGCTTACAAGTACGAAAGACACCAAGAATTAAGAGACGGAGACGAAATATGACGACAGGAATTTTGCTTTGAGATGATGGAGAGGACAAACACTGACAGAGGTTTTTTACAAAATATTTGCTTTACTGACGAAAAGCATTTTACATTGAACAACAAACCCAACATACAAAATTGCCGGTACTGGAGTAACGAAAACCAAAATCATTTGTTGAGACAAGGACTCAATATCCACAAAAATTAATGTTTAGGCGGGAATTTTCGGCCACCATATCCTTGGACCATTTTTCCTTGACCGAAATTGAATGCGGAGTACTTTCTGGAACTTAAGAGGAACAAATTTTGCCTGCTTTAACAACCTTGCTGGTGAAAATCAAGAGATTTGGTATCAAATGGATGGCTGCCCAGCACACAGTACCAGAGCTAAAGCGAATACTTGAACAACGCATTTAATAACAACATCATAGGCCCGAACCACGCAATATCTTGGCCAGCTAGGTCTCCGGATCTTTCGCCAAACGATTTTTTTCATGATGACATTTAAAAACTAAGCTTTATACCAATAAAAAATATGAAAATTTAGACCAGCAAGGAAATGATATTTCCAATGAATGTGCCAGAATATCGATGTACCAACAGCCAACGTTAGAAATGAGTTTTATAATCGTTTGGGTTATTGTCTGGCAGTTAATGGAGGAATATTTGAGCATTAAGGATATTTTCGTCATAAATTAATTTCTAAATGTGACAAATTTGTTTTATTATCTTGCGTAACTGTGAGTGCATGTGTTGGAATTAGCTGTAAACTAAAATGAAAATGCAGGATTCTTTTGAAATTCCCGTATAAAATTGTTCAGTTTTGGCAATGACATTATAAATCAATGATCTAAATTATCACTAATAAATCGATATGGTGTTTTTATTATTGATTTCTAGAGTACAGGGTGCATAATGAGATACTACGTTGAAGAAGTATTTAAGCAGTTTACTTTTTTACTGGTTGGTGGGAAAAATGCTCAAATTTTCATTTTGGTTGGAACTTATTGTGCTCTTCAATAAATCCTAATAGCATTTTTTTCTAAAATAATTAGCAATATTTGACTACTTCAAAATTTACATGGGATTCCCTATGTCCCGCTCGGCGGAGCAACAACCGGTATAATCAAAATTAATGGTCCAATAAAACCACGTCAGTTTTATTTCATAAATCTTTTTGTAGCACTTTTAGTTTTTAAGATATTAAAGATTTAAATTTAAAATAAAAACTCAAATATCTTAAAAACATAAAGAGTAAGGAGAAATATATAGACAAAAAATATGCCTTTTGGTTAGTTCTATAAAACTAGTTATATACACATTTTTAATAAAATAAGTAATAAAGGAGATATAAGCAAAAAGTTGTTTTGGTTATTAAAAATTTCGCTAATAACAATATTTTATTAGTACAAGTAAGTATACCAGCTCCGATCCATTAAAAAATTAATTCAAAATGTTCTATTCATTAAATGAAACAAATTAATACAGCATATGCTTCGAGACAATGGGGGATAACATAGTGGCACGGATATTTTGTTTAATTTTATCCACTTAAATCTTTAACTAAAATAAAATTTAAACTTTATTTAATTGAAAAAAATAATAATAGTGCCTCCTCTATCTGGATCTTATACAGTGTGTCCCAAATTGGTGGGGAATGTATGGGATCTTGGAAACCACGATAGATAGAAAATCGGTTAAATGGGGAAAGTTTTGGACAATTATGTTAGTAAGCTAACTCCGTTTACTACATGGTTTTATCTATTCAGGTTTTTGAGAAATTTTGAAAAACCTGAAACATGCATTTTCGAAAATCGGCCATATTTTTTTTATAAGTAAAAATTTTTCAAATCTGTAAAAACTTCTTCAAAGCAACTTTTTTGTAGAATATGACCAGTAGTCAATTTTTATTTTTTTATGTTTCGGGATTTTAGAATCATCATCAACTTTATTTTTTCATATGGACGCCATATTGGATTTTTTTGCAGTCAAATATTGCTTTTTATTCTGATATTATCAACAATGTATAACATGTTATAGTTTAGGAGTTTATAACCTCATCTGCTTCAAAAACAAATATTTTCTCAGTTGGCCTTGATTCCGGCGAATGTCATCTAGCGTCATTAGCAGCAGAAGAAATGTTATTATAGCTGCGCAAACGTATTTCGGCAATTTTCCTGAAAGGCAGCATCCTAAACTAACATACTTTCGAAAACTGGTTACAAATTTGCTTGAATTCGGAAGTTTTAAAAAACACGACCTAAGAAGTACGTTGAAGATAATCGACAACGAGATGCTGCAGTTAACCAACATTTTAAAGAAAATACAACATCTTCAGCCAGGGATGTTGATAGAGAATTCCACATACCTAAGTCAACCATTCATAGGAAAGTTAGGACTATTTAAAAAAATATCGTTAATATGTTGAGAGAAATGGACAACATTATGAATTTTAGGTCGTTATTTTACATCTTCATATTAGTAGGAATATTAGTTTAGCCACTTTTCATTGTTTTTGTTTTCACTTATTTTAATTAACTTGTTACGTGTAGTTTTGTTGTAACACGGTATTAACGTTATAGCTATGTTCGCGAACCCATTTCTGTAAAATGTCTGTTCATCTTATCTATTTTGCCAATTACTAGTATTTTATTGTTTACAAAAAAATGACGTTCACCGGAATCAAGGTCAACTGAGAAAATATTTGTTTTTTAAAATAAATGTGGTTATAAACTCTTAAACTATAACATGTTATACATGGTTGAAATCAGAATAAAAAGCACTATTTGGCTGCGTAAAAATCCAATATGGCGTCCATATGAAAAAATAAAGTTGATGATGATTCTAAAAACCCGATACGTAGAAAATAAAAATTGACTACTCGGTCATATTCTACAAAAAAAGTTGCTTTTAAGAAGTTTTTACAGATTTGAAAAATTTTCACTTATAGAAAAAATATGGCTGATTGTCGAAAATGCATGTTTCAGGTTTTTTCAAAATTTCTCAAAAACCTGAATAGATAAAACCATGTAGTAAACGGGATTAGCTTACTAACATAATTGTCCAAAACTTTCCCCATTTAACCGATTTTCTATCTATCGTGGTTTCCAAGATCCCCATACATTCCCCACCAATTTGGGACACACTGTATACCTGTTAGGACGCCTGACATTTCTTGACCTTCCATGCTTCTATGTGTATAGCTCATTGTTTAAATATTTTTATTATTGATTTAAATAATAATATTATTAATTAATAAAGATTCATTCAAAATGACCTTGAAAAAATTTTAATGATATTTTTAACATGAAATTTTTTATAATTTTTTTTCTTTAGTTGAATTAATATTTAAACTTTAATTTATTTATATCTTAAAGTAGTAAATAAATGGGTAAATACCATAATTTAAATAAGAATGCCTAGAAGAAGTAGATAGCTTCATAAAAAAATGTTTTAAAAGTTTAATACTAAATAAACTATATAAAAAAATATGTTGAAATTATGATTAAATTTTTTCAAGATCATTCTGAAAGAGTAACTGTCTTTAAAAAATTATTGATAATAATATTTAAATCAATAATAAAAATATTTAAACAATGAGCTATACACATAGTAGCATAAGAAAGCGAGAAATGTTAAGGGTCCTGTCAGGTATATATCATCCAGATAAAGGGGGCATGTTTTTCAATTAAATAAAGATTAAATTTTATTTTAGTTAAAGTTTTAAGTAGATCGGAAGGGTACAGTTATTGGACCAAAATTAAATTAAATATCCTTGCCACCAGGTTATCTCCCATTGCCTCGAAGCACATGTGTATTAGTTTGTTTTATTGAATGAATAGAACATTTTGAATTAATTTTTAAATGGATCATTGCTGGTATACTTACTTGTACCAGAAAAAATATTGTGATTAGCAAAATATTTAAGGGCCAAAATCACTTTTTTGCTTATATCACCTTTAATACTTATTTTATTAAAAATATGTACATAACCTTTTTTATAGAACTTACTGAAGAGCATATTTTTGTTTTTTACATTTTTCGTAACTCTTTTAGTTTTTAAGATATTTGCGTTTTTATTTTAAATTTAAATCGTTAATATCTCAAAAACTAAAAGGCCTACAAAAAAATGTATGAAAAAACCAACGAAATTTTATTAGACCATTAATTTTGATTAAATACTTTTTTTTAATTAATAGTTTTGGAGTTATATTAAAAAAACGATTTTTCACGATTTTTTTTACGGTAAAAAAAATGCAATTTGTACCCGCTGTGCTCAGGCAGCAGTGCGGCTTTGAATTGACTATTGTTCATAGTAGTATGAAATAGTTATTTACCTAACAAGTGCGGAAAGTGATACTTTTCCGCACGCGACGGCAGTTACAGGAACGACGCGAAGTGGAGTTCGGGTAAGCCGTCAAGAGTGTGTGGAAAAAGTCAAACTAAACAACCATTAGATAATATTTATTTTTACCATTACTACTTATTTTATTAACAACATTAATCGTAAAAGAACAGTTGTAGCATTTTGCAAATGAATCGCAGAGGCAAGTTGTTGTGGGTAAGTTGCGGAGTTGGAGATTACCGTTGAGGTGCAATTGAACCGGTCGTCGTTACAGGTAACAGAGACACATTGTTGCTTGCTAGAAGACGGTACAATGGGCCTTGAGTGCGTTTTGCTGTGTTCAAAGGTAGATGAATTTTGGGATAATATTTTGTTTGATAAGTCCTTTTGAAACTTGTAGAGCTTTCTAGGTAGCCTTCTGCAACAGATGATGACTTCCAACCTCCAAGTCTCTTGATATTCGTTATGCCTTCACCAGAATTAGCTAACATTGTAGCTGAGGAACGGCGAAAGCTATGTCCCGTGTAAAGTTCTGGGTTTGGAAGACGTAAATAGGCAGCTATTTCAGAGGGCATCTTGCCAAAAGTATTTATTCCTATGCACTGGACAGTACAAGCCAATTTTTTGTAATTAACAAAAAATCTTCTGTGTGGTGTTTCGGGCTTTCGTAAACTGGAATACTTTCTATACAAAGCTAGATATTTTCCATTTTTAATTTCCTCGGAAATGACAAAACTTCGGCTAGAATGGTTTTTGGAGTCTGGAATATTTACAATTAAAAGATTCCCCTTATCGTCAATATCATCAATGCTAATTTTCATCAATTCTTCTCGACGACACGCACCAGCTAGTCCGAAAATTGTAGCTACCTTCATCGCTAGATAGACATCATTTGGAGCATCATTAATAAATTTTGCTATTTCATCTTTCGAGAAAATTTTGGCCTTCTTAGGTCTAAATCCCACATTTTGCTTCTTCAAAAATGATGTAACTTTGAAATATTTGCTTAAATCCATGTTCTTTTCAATCTTAATGACACTTTTTAACATGGAATACCTTGACCATAAGGTATTGGGTTTACATGTTTTAGCAATTCCGCGAAATTGCCATAAAAACTTTTTCTTTCATACTTTTGATTTTTTTCTCGCTACACTAGCTTGTAAATGCTGTATATTCTTTCTCGTACCTGTGCCTCGACTTGGACGGCAACAAATCTAAATTTGCTATTTCGGCTGCTTTGAGAATGGATTCAGGTAATTCCTCGTCAGAAGACTCCATGGGAAACGTTTTTTATTCAAAATCGACGATACTGATTAGAATGTACTAAAGACACTTTTAATTATCGATGACTTTTAATGACTTTGATTTTTTATAATATGGACACCGGCACCGGTCAAAACTAAAAATCTGACAAGCAAGTTTAATATATACCAGGATGTTTGAAACAATGTTTTTAAAAGAATATTAATTTTTAGTGAATATTGTTGATTTTACACCTAATTTGTACAAATAAAAGAATACTATGCCAATAAAAGAATTATGCTAAGTCAAACTTCAGGAATTAAAAACATTTTAAGTACCTGTTTTTAAGTGAAAATTTGAAGGGTTTACTTTTCCGCATAGTGCAAAGTGATTTTTTTTCCGCATAGTGCGGAAAAGTGACACTTTCCAAACTAAATTGGTGCGAAAAAGTGCTGCTTTCCACACGCTAGTAGAAAAAAAAAATGTTTTATGCGGTTCTCTTATAGGCTTGGTTTATTTGCGGTGGCCTCCCGTACTATAAATTTCACAGCTCTTCTGTAATTTTTTCATATTTATCGCCTTTGATTTTCATTCAGTTTTTAAGATCCCTTTTCATTTATAGCACACGATATTTTCTTTTTTCTCCAAACCAAAAAAAATATTTGTTTTACAATATTTCCTTTATAAATTACGTCCAAACAAGACAATATTTTATACTTAGCGTAATATTCAACGACAATAAAAAATCGTTTCGGTAACAATAAAAAACTTTTATTGTGCCCTTTTATTTGTAAAGATAATTAATGAAATTCGGGATGGACAATCAATCTTTTAGCCAAATTTATTTTTTTCTGAAACAAATCTATTAATTTTAGTCAGATTTGGATTCGGGACTTATGCAAATAGCCCGGTTTTAATGAAAATGTCAAACGCGGGTCTTTTAAAGCAGCTTTTCTTAGTTTTGAAACATCGATTACAACAACAATTTAAATTAGATTTTGCTTGAATCCAATAAAAACTTATTTTAGTATATATTTATGAAGTTCTAAGTTCTTGTTTAAACTTTTCAATTCAAATTTTAATTTTATTTGCGAGGCAAAACTGTATTATCTTAGTTCGTTTTGTTTTTACTCCTTATTACAAATTCAAATATTTATCCTTTACAAAAGAGTTTAAATTTGACAAAAAAATTAAATAAGGATATTCTTTATTTAAATTAGACTATTTGAAAGTTGGTTATTCTAAAAAAAGTTTTATAGTAAAAAATTGCATTATAATTTAAATAACAATATT
>JAHBCN010020154.1:0-15382 GCA_019359885.1 Listronotus oregonensis
AAAATTCAGTGAGGCTAAAAGTCGAAAAGTCCGACTATTTTAAATTATGTGTGTATTTTCTGTTATCATTTGATTATAAACAATAAAAGTCGTTTACTCATACATTATTTTATCATTTGGCTTTGTAAAAGAGGCTTCGCGAACTTGATGTCGCCGACGTCCACATGTGGTCTAGCGCCGCCACTGCCCCCAGTGAAGCTTGGCTGTCTGTTATTATGCTGATCCGCTTGTTTTTATAATCCCTCCTATTATTTTCTTTTGCACAGTGCAGTAAAGCATATATTTCCGTTTTAAATACAGAACTTTGTGTTCCTAGTGGAGTGAAGAACTGTGAATTCCTCATTTCACTGTGCACGCCCGCTCCAGTTTTGGATAGTGATGAGCGAGACCGGTCTTGGTCTTGCGATCTTGGTCTTGGTCTTGCAGCAAGACCAAGACCGAGACCGCCTTCTCGCTTGCAAGACCAAGACCAAGACCGGGGTATGCAAGATCAAGACCAAGACCGAGGGGTGCAAGACTACGCAAGACCAAGACCGACCTGCAAGACTCTTGCACTTTTGTCACTTTTTAAATTATAATATTTAATTTTTATATTCAATATACAGAGGTATTTCATACAGACATGACAAAAAATGTGTCGAGATCTGCCTAAAAAGGCGATTATTTTATGAGTAACAGGTTTTTTTAATAAAATAATAATTAAATCGATCACTTCGTTTTTTAATAAAATTATCTAGAAACGATATTCAAAAATAATAAGATTGTGACTCAATGGTCCGACAAAGCTCGATATCTCCAAAACCGTTTACGACAGAGAAAAACTAAAAGTACAAAAGTTTTAGAAGCTGAAAATTACTTACCTATTCCTAATTTTTTTTTTTTAATTAGGTATCAAAGTGATGCCACTTACTGGATAAAAAATTTTCCCAAAAACCCAGGAAAACATTATTTTTGTGCCACACTGTAAGAGTGGCATCATTAGATTAACTCCTTTAAACTAAGATATAAATGTAAAAGTAATGGTTTAATAAAAAATATATTTGTCATTTTCTATAGGAATACTTTTTATATAAATGGATTTTAAATTTCACTTCCGGTTTAGACGGAAAAGTCAAAACAATACCAAAAGTATTGACGAGTATTATGACGTCATTTTTGTCAAAACCGAAAATGATATATAAAAAACCACGTCGACATTGTACCTATATGACAGTTCAAGAATTTCCAGCATAATATACAGGAAGAGATTTTTTTAAATGAATGTTTTGCTATAATTTTTTTATTTTAGGTTAAAAGCTAAAAATAAGGTGGTTTTTTTAAGTGGTGGTGGATTTTTTTGAAAAATTCTGAAATAGAAAATAATTTTACATTTTACGCCCTTTTTTCTATAATTTTTGTATATTCAGTATTTTACCATTATGAACGGTTTCGGATATATCGATCTTTGTCGCACTATCGAGCCACCTTGTATATGCAGAATGTTTATAAAGTATTTGTACAGACTTTGTACGGCAAATGTTTGACTAATTTGAACATAGAAAGTTTATTTGAACTGAAAAGCTTTCTAAATACCTTTTTTTTTTAATTAGAAACCAATGTTTACATATCAGAATCATTTTCATTCAATTTCACATCTGGTTGAAATTAAAAGTTTTTTTCTGCCCTCAGAGTACTCAGTATTGTAATTTTATATGCTTCTTTAAAGAAAATTTAAATATTTCCCATCACTAAAATGAAGCGCTATAAATAAATAAAGCCCTACATTTAAAATATCCTTTTTAATCAAATAATTTAAATGTACATGTAAGGTTAAAATTGGTATATTTTAAAATTCTATAGCAAAAAATATAGTCTCCATCTTTATTTATTTGAAAGTATTAAAAATACATATATTTTATTAAAGATTGCTTAGTTTAAATTATTACTACCAAAAAAAGCAAGACCAGCAAGACTCTTGCAGCAAGACCAAGACCAAGACCAAGACCGGGTGGTGCAAGACCAAGACCAAGACCTTCTTTGAGCTTGCAAGAGCAAGACCAAGACCAGACTTGCAAGACCAAGACCACTAGTTTTGGAACGATCCGTATACCAGATAATGTCTCCAACCATGCCGGGGAGATCGGGTTGCTGCCACTCACTTCGATCTAGAATTTTTACCTCGAAGTTTTTGTTGAATGAGTATTAAAGAATAACCTGGTCTGTTTTTACATCCAGGATGTTGTCGCCAATTGGATTTTTTATGTCGTTATGTCCTAGTTGGTATTTGTTGCAGCCGGAAGTTGCCTCTCCCATTACTATGAGATTAAGTGCAGTTCTGATAATTCTAGTCGAGACATTAGAACGACGTTATGAAATAATTGTATTGGCATTTGCTCTTGACCCCTATACAATTTTTAAGAGTGCCTTTACGCTACACCTTAGGGGTCGGGCGAAAGGACGCGGAGACGGTGGGCGGAGACTACAAACACCCACTACCACAATTTTCGTATAGCCGCATTAAAAATATTATATTTTATTTAGATTCTTGCAAATTCGATGTATCGATGCGATGTTTTTTCCGAATGCAAGCTTACAGGAAATAACGTTTTTCGGTAACTACTTTTCACTTAAATGATATAATTTATACACCGTTTTAAAGGTAAGGAATTAATCTATGTCCCTGCTGTAACGGATTTTTAAAATATGAGTCGAGTTAAGAAAAAATAGTATTTAAACATAACCGATTTTAGGGTGACTTTCACTCAAGGAAATATTAAAAACCAAATCCAAAATTAAAAAACTATTACAGCAGAAGCCTAGATTTAAGTGTTGGCTTTTATAAAGTTTTTAAAAATTATCGATAACTTATACCGTTTTTGAGAAAAACATTATGCCCCGAACCCCAAATTGGACCCAATTTTCGCGGCGCGAATGGACTCTTCAGTTAATCAAACTTCTTGAAATTGATAAAAAGTAAGCTGAAAGATTCCTTTACATAGATACAAACAGGTGAAGCTAACAGAAGCGTGGTAATAACATAAAATTTAAAAATTTTAAATAGAAAGTTTTTGTTCATTGAATATAATTATAATAAACAGTTCTATTAAAGATCATTTCCCATAGCTCGGGGAAAGTTTGATTAAAAAAATCAATCAATTTAAATAATTTCCGGCCGACCGATCGGTTTTACATAAATTTACGAATAATTTCTTTTCAAATTTCGCATCGTAATGGACCGTTCAAATTTCGCTCTGCCTGCCTGAATTTATTGTTTATAATTTTTTTGATAAAACAAATAATAAAAACAATAAACGGTATTGTGTATCGGACGTGGGAACTGCGGATTTTAGGTTCTAATTTGGTAGTTTGTTGAAAAAAAATTTTTAAAAATGCGTTGTAGAAAGTACTTTCATTGTTTTATAGTAATTATAAATGGACAAATGGTGACCGCAAAAAAAATGTTTTTTTCTATACCAAGGGCATAAAATGGCACTTTTACGCCCGCTGCTAAAAGTTGTTGCCCGAGCTGTGCGAGGGCAACAATCAGCTAGAGTTGCCGCGAGACGAGACGAGATAAAGCCTTGTCTCGTCTGGTCTCGAAATTTCGAGATAATATATTTAGAGACGAGACGAGACAAGGGTCGAGACGAGACGTGACAAACGTTTGTCTCGAGTTGTTTTGGTTTATTTCAATTAAATTAATTTCAATATATAGTGCATTAGTAATGTATAGGATAATTTCAATAAAAATTAGTTCGAAAAAAATGCTTGGAGTCGATTTTTATTTTAGGTACATGTTACCATTTTTTAAACTAATTTTTGTCTGCACAGTCACAAGATGGTGATAAAAAGACATATTTTTTAGAAACACATATTTTTATCATTACATTATAAATTCCCATGTTTAATTCTAGAAATGTTCATACCTAATTTTTTTACCAATTTTTAACTTTTTCCATAATAATTAAGTATACCCAAACTATCCTAAATGGCAATATTCTTATACCTACGTAACTTTTCGGGTATAGAATATGAAGTAGGTATAGAAATTTCTTGAATTAAATAAATTGAATCCAAAACTGTAAAAATATGAGTAGGTATAAGTATTCTATTTTAAATTTTAAAAAAATACTTTTGAAGCATCCAAATACTTTATGGACGTGCCCTGTCTAATTCAAAATATCGTTAAAATTTAACATACTATTTAACCATATGCCTTATACTTTCATAAGCACATTTTCTACACATCTTATATTCAAGACAATAAATTACTTACTCCTCGCCATCGTTGACTCACCCTGTCTGTACACTATAAACCTACAAACTAATTGCTAAATCTGCTGCAAACTGGTATGTATTTTAAGAAGGATAATGGTTTTTAGTTTAAATTAAAACTTTTTAAAACATAATAGCGGCATATTCTCAACTAATAGAAAAACATGCAAAAACAACCCTCTGCATGGGCACCTAATGAAAAACATTTGAAATAAACCGTAAAAACAAAATACGTAAAAAAATACGGGCTGTCCCATTTATGATGTATCTCCTTTTTGGAACACTCTGTATAAATGCTTGTACTTTTTTTATAACACGCCTTGTAAAATAAAAGTTAACGTGATTGAGCTTTTCTTAAAATTGTGTAGTTTTCTCAAAAAATGGGTGATTTCAGACTTTACGGACACCCATAATATGCAACTAAAAATAAAATAAAGAACCCAAATAATTTGTTTTTATTTAAAATTAAAATATAGAACATATAAGTGACTAAAAATGTCCACAAAATAGAATAAAAATCTAAAAGATAAAAAAACACAAGTCATAAACTCTATTACAAAACACAGGTAGAATGTTTTTTTATAATTATACAGGTGTTTGAGCAATAGTTTAAAATCTTTAACAGCAGTTTCTTGCAAAAAGTCTCTATAAACATAAGTCCGGATATGCATCGTTTCGAAATTGGAAATGCAGGGTCCTAAAGTTAAAAAAAAGCTTTAATTGTACATAATTTTTTAAAACAGTTATTTTGATAAAACAACCTAAAATACAACTTTTTCGTTGTTTAAGTTTTTTTCGAGCGACAAAGTAAAACTCCTACTTTTCAAAAGGGTATAAAAAAAATCGGTTTTATTTATTTTTTTTTTTTTTAAAGCAAAGAAGGATTAAAAAAATCAAGAGACAAATTAGTTGTATTTTAAGTTGTTTTATCGGGGGTAATACCACGAGTGCTTAAAAATTACCGATCATTTTTCACGATAGCATGTTTTCTCATAATTACACGAGTCCGAGGGACGAGTGAAATTTTTAATGAAAACACGCATGAGTAAAAAATTATCTGGTTAATTTTAAAGCACAAGCGGTATTTAGGGAAAATATTTCACGAATTCAAAACGTAGATAAAGTTCATTAAGTAAAAATTGAATATTAATTTAACAAACCGTCATTATTATTTAAAAATTTCGTATTGTCAATTTGACAGATAAGTGGAAAAACCACGTTGCCTAGACGACGTGGAATTTCCGCTGTAATTTTTCCATAATACCACTTCTCTTATAGGAAAATATGTACATGAGTGAAATATTCAAAATAATTAAAAAATAATAAAACCACAGGGTGATATACTTTTTAAAGCAATTCATTTTAGCTTCTTTTTTTTAACTCCCTGTATTTCTGAAACGATGCACTTCTTGACCTATGTTTATAAAAACTTATTTTTGCAAGATCCAACTGATGTCGAAGTTTGTAACAACTAAATCTTAAACAACCTGTATAATTCTTAAGAACAGACATATATTGTTAGAGATTTATTCGTTGGTTCACTTGTTTAAGTCATTAAAATTTTTCGGATGTCTCGTTCTCCGAGCTTGTCTCAAGTTTTATCTCGTCTCGTCTCATCTTGAAATTCGAGACAAAATCCTCCCAGACGAGACAAAATGGCTTCGAGACGGGAGACGAGACGAGAAAGTCTCGTATCTCGTTCTCGCGGCAATCTACAATCAGTTGGGGGCGTAAAAGTGCTTTTAGAGCTGGGTTGAAATCGAATTCTTTTGGAATCGAATCCAGGCATCGATTCCTTTTTGAAGGATCCGAAGGCTAGAATCGATTACTTTTTAAAAATAGGATTCGCGATCCTGATTCGTGATATAATTTTAAAATAATCTGGAATTATTCGTTTTTGAAAGGATCCGATTCCAAAAAGGAATCGATTCATTATATTTCTAATTTGAGACAAATGCCGAATCGATTCCCTTTTTAAAGGATGCCTCCCAGCTTTGAGTGGTTTACGCCAGAGGTGCGAACAATATTTTTTTAACCACAACTGCGTGGAAAGTTCAATTTTTTCCCTTTTTTCAAGGAAGAAAATGCTTTATTTCTATCGGGGTAAAAATATAAATTACAACTGTAGCCAAACAACGCATAATAAGTAAAATCAAAGATAATACTACTACGGATAAGATAAACCATTCAATGCTATATTTATGATACCCCTAATGGACTTTGGCTAACGCGAGCCGATGTCCATCAAGAGATTTTCGCGCTATGCATTTCAATCCTTGAACGAAAGAAACAGTGTTGCCGAAGGTTTACTATTGACGTGATGAAACGCGACTAGATAATTCACAACCCGTTTAGCCGCCCCTTTCGCTACTTCGTATTCCGAATAAGGTACAAGGACAGACATTGGCAACTTCTGCACATGGTTTCGTACCTCGTTTCGCTGGGGCAGGGGTTACCGACTTAATTTTATTCGCTTTCGGGCTTTGATATTTCCGAACTGATTCAGAACGCCCCATTTAAATGAACCATCTATCCGTAGTAGTATTATCTTTGGTAAAATAAAGCAATCTAAAATGAAAATATTTATTTTAGTATATTTGTTTACTAATTTTGTTCAAGTTTGAAAACAGATAAGTAGTTAATTTATAATGGATGTGAAAAAAAAAGAAGATCTTTTTTTTTTTTTATAAATATAATATATATATATATATATATATATATATATATATATATATATATATATATATATATATATATAAATTTAACATTTAACTTACTTAAGCAACATTTATTTACTTACAAAAACGCGAATCTGACATTTCAAAAGTCAAATGAGGAATAAATGACAAATTTCGTTATTTTCATAGCAATGTATAGAAAAAAGTGTATCCCAGATAAGTCTTTTTATATGATGGACGAATTTTGTATTTTTTAGTAATTTCGTTAATTACTTTCCACGCAGGTGCAAAGTGTGGTAAAAAAAGTATGCGCACCACGGGAAGAAAATAATGTAATTTCAATACACGCGAGTTGAAATGACATATTTTCTTCTCTAGGTCCCCAATATACTATTTTCTTTAAACGTCAGTAAATCCGTCATTACTCCACTGTGTAGGCGACCGTGAAGTTTCATTTTTCCTCTTCCGGAGCTTTGCTTTTCACTTTTCCGCCGCCGGAGGAAAAGTTTTATCATAGCAACATAGATACAAACAAACAACAAAACAAGCGTCAATAACTCAATATTTATTAAACTTAAAACAATACTTAATTTTTATTTATTACTTTAACTTTACAAATAAACTCCCGGACAAAAAAAACCGGCACCCTGGATTTTTTGCTAAGTTTGATACTTTATAACTTTTTTGTTTTTAATCCGATTTTTACAATTCTTTTGCCATTTTATAGATAATTTAATTGGGAATGTGCTGAATTTTTTCAATGATGGGTCATGTTCGATAGGGCGCTATTATATCGGGTGAATCAATGTGTGTTTTTTGACCTAAGTTTTAAACACCCTGTAGAGATATTGGGGCTGTTATTTTTAATACTGACAATTTTTTGATAAAGTTACATGTACTCCTAACATGTTCTTTTTTGACTCATTTCGTTATCTCTAGTTTTAGAAGAGATACGATGTTTTTAATAAAACTCTGTTTTTAAAGGCATTTTTATAGAGACAATTAAATTAAAACAATACTAAAGTTAAAAAAAAATAGTAACATGTATGACCTCCTCTAGCTTCAATAACAGCGCGCATTCTGCTAGGTAAGGAGTGATTAAGTGTGACGATTCTTTCTTGGGGAATTAAATTATATTCTTGGAAAGTGCTATCCGTAGCTCTTGTAAAGTGTCTGGCTGCATAGGGCGACGACGAACAGCTCTTTTCAACTGATCCCAAAAATTGGATTCAAATCCGGACTACATGCAGGCCAGTCTAACCGTCGAATGCCAACCTCATCTAAATATTCATACCCACCGTGCAACATGTGGCCTAGCATTATCATGCATTACTATAAATTGTTTACCGATTAAAGGAGCAAATGAAACTATTGCCTCTTGAAGAATATCTGCAATTTATCGATGTGCATTTAGTGCTCCATTATCCACAAATATGAGTTCAGTTCGTGCATCAGTCGAAATACCCGCCCACACCATAACGGAACCACCTTGATAAGATGTTAGCTCTGTTATGGTACATTCGGCAAATCTTTAATTTGGTCTCCTATATACACGCTCACGACCATCCGGCGACCGAAGACACACCCTCGACTAGTGTGTGAAGAGAACATTACCGCACTGCTCCACAGTCCAGTTTAAATGTTCTCTGGCAAATCGTAACCGTTCTCGTCGATGATGCCGAAGTAATCTTGGTTTTTTTGCCGGCCTACGTAAACAGAGCTCAGCTTCGTTTAACCTCCTTCGAACCGTTTTGTCACTAATATTGACCCCACGTATCATTCGCAACTCATTTTTTAAAGTCACGGAAGTTGCCCTTCGGTTTCTTAAAGATCTTACCACAAGGAAGCGATCGTCAGCTGCAGTCGTTTTTCTCTTTCTTCCAGATCCTTGCCGTCTAGTAAAATTTCCTGTTTCCAAGTACCTATTCCAAGCATCTTGAACTGTGGTCCTTGGAAATCCCAACATACGAGCTACATAACTTTTATTATGACCCTCCTCTATTAGAGCAACAATTTTTGCTACGTCTGTTATAGTTAACACCATGCTGACACCAATAACTATTACTACAATTTTAAGGGCTGTCACTGTCTAATACTTATAACAATTACATAAGTTGACTTGATTTAAAAATGACTTGTGATCTAATAAAATATCGAAATTTGCAGAATTTTATTAAAAACATCGTATCTCTTCTAAAACTAGAGATAACGAAATGAGTCAAAAAAGAAAATGTTAGGACTACATGTAACTTTGTCAAAAAATTGTCAGTATTAAAAATAACAGCCCCAATATCTCCACAGGGTGTTTAAAACTTAGGTCAAAAACACACATTGATTCACCCGGTATAATAGCGCCCTATCGAACATGACCCATCATTGAAAAAATTCCGCACATTCCCAATTAAATTATCTATAAAATGGCAAAAGAATTGTAAAAATCGGATTAAAAACAAAAAAGTTATAAAGTATCAAACTTAGCAAAAAATCCAGGGTGCCGGTTTTTTTTTGTCCGGGAGTTTGTATTTAAATTCCTAAACCCAGTTTCGAAGGCTTTACAAAATCCCAGCAGAGATCCGCAACAAGCTACCACATTATTAAAAAACGCTTATATATGAAAATTTTGTTGCTTTGTGATCTTCTTTTCAAACTTTACCAAAAAAAACAAAAGGATTGACTTTTTAACTCCTGAAAATTTAATTAACAACTCTGATGATGTCATAGTTTTAAAAGCCACGAAATTACTCGAGAAATATAGCACTGATTTAAGCAGCGACCTATGTAATTAACTGATCACTTTGAAACTATGCCTTAAATCAGAAATTGAGAAAATTTTTACAATAAAAGATTTTGCCAACCTGTTAATAATTAAATATCATAGTAAACAAATTTTAGCGGCATACCGTGTTGAAAATTGTTAGGACAGTTAACATACCGGTTTATTTTGGCGAGAAGCGGTAACTTAGGGAAAGGTGTTATGACGTCAGTATCTACGTCATTACTTTGTACCCAGTATTCACTGCTATCGCCACTAGTGGAAAGGAGCTTTAATATTGGTTATGTCAAGTGTCAAATTAAAATAATGGAGGATTCGCTGCGTTTCTTTTGTTTTGGTTCTTGTTATGTTTTTTTTTTGCTATGGTTTAGCAACTATTTGGATTGCAGATTTTTCGATTTGTTAGTTAATTCCCAAATGGATGAATAAGTGCATTTATATTTAAATCATAGAGGAAAAGATTTACTTGTTACAGTTGACTTGGAAACAGCTAATATCTTATTAAATGGAAAATTTGGTTTATATCTTATCTTTTCGACTTATTTTTTAACTCTCCAAAGACCTTACATTTGGACTTAAACTTAAAAGTGTATTAAACGATTAGTATGTAAGTTGACACGCGCGTGATATAAGTAAACCGTTTCATCTAACATCTAAAATGTCTAAATTCTTCAATCTTTAAAATTTCCATGTCGGAAAAGGCGTAAACTTATTCTTAAAAATTCTTTATAAAATAACTAAAAACCATCAGGAAACGTTAAGTTTAATGGATCACTAAAACTCTTTCAAATGTCACAGTAATTTAGTGATTTTTCACACTACTTAGCACGGTGTATATGAAATTAAAAGATTATATTTGTTTTAGGACTTAAAAACCAACACTTTTTTTATTAGACTTTATTGCCTTAACTTTTTTATTTATTAATGTAACGTACATATGGGGCGAACTAAGGGGTAAGAATGAATTAGATTATTTTAAAATAAAATTAGGTACATTAATTCTCTTACACTGCAATGGTAACAGATAAGCCATCCTCTTGTGGCAGCATTAAAAAGCAATTATTTTTTCCTTGTATATAAAAGTAACAATTTTAGCAAAATTTCGTAATAATTTAACAGTCACGATTGGCCTCCTCGGCCTATTCTAATGCTCGTTGAATAGATTGCCATTTGTTTCTAATTTCCGGTTGACAAAAACAAAATGTCGGCACGGCTCTTCCGTTTTTTTTTTCGTGTTAAATGAGTGGATGAGTAAGTTTGTCTCGCAAACAGAGACACTGACATGAAAAAAGGCACTTAAAAAATGAAATGTGCAATTAAAAATTGAAATATATCGCATGCCCTCTTCAAAAGGGAACACGAGTCAAATTGTTTTTTTTTATAGAACTGGCGGTCTATTCACCAATCTCGAATCTCGAATACACAGTGTCGCCATAAATCATTAATTTGCGAAAAGCGTTTATGGTATATTTCGACGCACAAGCTGATCCAGTTGTTCGCAGGAGTGCGTTTATAATGGGAAAACGACGATGGCGGATGCATTTATTTTAGTGTATAATTTGATAATAAAGAAAGAAGCTCGTAAACGTAGACAACAGAAAAAAAATACTTTATTACGTAACTTTTTATGCACCCCCGCAGTACTCGCACATAATAAAAACACGAGCAAAAACTTTCCATTTTTGGCAGTGACACTAGTGAATTTATGATTTGACGTGTCACTGTTGAATGTGTCTGGTTTTATATTATTAAGTTACATCTGCAGGGTGCATGATGTTACTAATATGGAAACAATTTTAGCATATAATTCGTAAACTGTTGGCTAAAAAGAGCCCAAGCTTACACATTGGGTACAACTCTTTGTGCCCTCAAAATATGTAAAAAACATTTTTGTCTAAAAAAATTTTTAGGAGGCCTTTTTTACTACTTGAAAATTTACACCTGATATACTTTATGCATGTACATATCTTTTTATACGACTGCTTTAGAAAAGGGGGTTTTGCACACGCTAAACAAGCTTTGAAAATTGTATTTACACAATGTGTGCAAGGAAAATATTTTTTTTTTGCCCCGGTTCTGTCTTTCAATATGATTTATTATGGTTTTTTATTGTTATGTCAAAAATATAGAAAACTAAAGTAGGCTTTATTCCAAAAAGCAACCGTCATAGTTTTCTTGTTTTGTTGATTAGATACCAATTTAGATACAAAAAATTTTGATTTCGCGAAAAAATGTCCGATTCTGAAGAAATTCAAAAAAAAGCGAGTTTAATCTCGTCAAACCTACTTCCAAAAAAAAGTCAAGAGATCGATATGAAGCCGAGTTACATCGATTTATGAAGTGGAGACAAGCAAATAACGTACAAACGTTTTCCGAAAATGTTATGTTGGTGTACTTTGAAGAGCTGTCGAACAAATACAAGTCTTCAACATTATGGAGCACCTTTTCCATGCTAAAATCAACCCTGAGGGCAAACCAAAATACGGATATTGGGAAATACCAGAAGTTGCAGGCCCTAATAAAAAGAAAATCGGGAAAACTATGTGCCAAAGAAGTCCAAAATTCTTAGCGAGAATGATTTTTGCCGCTTCCTAAAGAACGCTTCAGACGAGAAATATTTTGCTAATCAAGGTAGGCATCACAGTTATTTTATTTATTTTATGGTGTCATTTTTTATAGTGAGAAGGTTTAGTAGGCAGGGGTTACCCAATTTTCTGTTTTTAAATAGTGCTATTTTCCCATAAAGTACTTACTTAAAATGAATAAAACTAAAGACTTACGGTATTTTTTCTTGTTTCAGGCAGTGGGGGCAGTCGGACTCTCTGGGGCATGCCGAAGAGAAGAATTGTGCTTCCTTAAAAGAAAATATGACGGTTTTTGGCAGCGCAATGTTAATTAAACTAGAGAATACCAAAACGAAGATGCCGAGATCATTTACAGTGTCAGGGTCCCTACACCATCTTAAAAAAGTATTCTGCCCTTCGACCTCCACTCCTGCAAACAGATCGTTTTTTTTTTTTAATTATCAAAATGGAAATGCACTCGCCAAAACATTGGAATTAACAAAATTGGCGGTATGGCAAAAGACATCGCCAAATTTTTGATTTTGGGAAACTCCAGAAGCCTATACCGGGCATTGCTTTGGGGCGGTCGTCAGCCACAATATTGGTGAATTCTGGATCAGATTTGCTGGCTCTGAAGCGCCATGGTGGATGGAAATCCAGCTCAGTCGCCGAAAGTTATATAGATGACTCGCTTAGTAATAAAATGGATGTTTCAAAAGGATCTCTTCCTCTGTGTCGTCTGTTGCGGCACAGCCACAACAGCAATTGAGTAATGAAGGGAAGAAAACTGCAATATGCCGACGACAGAGAACTGTATAAGCAAGGTGCCAGAAAATGTTGTCTCCATCGTTAAAAAGTCGATCAACAATGCGACGATTCCTGCAGAAGTAAACATTACAATTAATATTTTAAAATAGTTATGAAGTTTCCTGTTTGCTAAATTATAGTCTGTAGTTTCTTGTTTTCATTATTTTTGTTTTGCGTTTGTTTTTAAAAAAAAAAAATTTACACAAAAAAAGTTTTTTTTATTTGCAGTCGTATAAAAAGTATCGTAAAAACTCGAAAACCTCTTGCACACTCGGAAAAAATTGTGGACCTCGACTTCGTTTTCGGTCCATCAATTTGTCTCGCCCGGGCAAAGAGTCGTTTTCAAACCTTTTTTGTTTAATATACTATTTCCAGTTTCAATGCTGGCCCTAATTTTACTTTTTTTTATGGCGAAACGATCCCATAAACTTTTTATCTTGTTTTGTGCTTCTGCACTATCTAAATTTGCAATATTTAAATTATTCACAAGTGCTTGCCAAGCATCTTGTTTTTTTGTTTTAGGGTAATATTCTTGGTTCTTCACATCCCATAATATAAAAAGTTTTTCGAATTCTTGCAATAGAAGCAAAACTCTGGTGTTACTCCACTTCATTTTCAAATTAAACTAATTCGCCCGTTGAAGTACGTGCGTTCGTAGATACTCCCAACAGTCCCAACCCCGTTCAAACTGGACGTTCGCGAACCAATTAATTCTTTTGAGCATCGCATCGAGACCGACAGCCGGCGGATCGCGCCGAAGCTATTCGCGCATAGAAACACACAGCGTGAGCGTCGCGCATAACCGTTTCCTTGAGCATTCGCGGTGGATCAGTGCGTGCGTGCTCAGGTCTAAACGCACCTTTAAGGTGTCTCATGCGCATCAAAAATTTGAATTCTTGAATGTTATTTTTTTTTACCTTGGGACAGTCCACGAAGGCTGATGCCTAAGTACTAACGTACCGTGGGTGTCTTCAGTGTGGTGAAAGGGAGTTTGTTCACACGGGACTTAAATTTTTGGAGATTGGGAGGAGAAGGAAATACTTCTGCGGGCAGCAGGTTCCATAGTCTTGACACCCTAGGGATGAAGGAACGAAGAAAGCGGGAAGTTCTCTCCAACCGAACTGTAAAAGGATGCGTAAAAGTTGCACTATGTGTTGCTCTGTTGGGAGCTGCCAGAGAAGGAATTATACTGGCCAACTCCTCTGAGCAGAAGCCGTAAAAATACCTATAGAAGAGCGACAGATCGCCTACAGCTCGACGATGGGCCTGTTTCTGTTAGCGTTGAACATTAAAAAGACAACGGCTCTTCTTTGAATGGAGTCCAGAATGCAAGTGTTGTAGGGGACGCCTTTCCCCCCGACATGGGAACAATATTCTAAAAAGACGTTTGGGATACATACAGAGTGTACAGATTGGAAGAAAAGAAATATTTTCTGGCTCGGAAAGAAATCCCAAACTTTTTTGAAGCTGCCGAAGCTATGGATAAAATATGTTTGTGCCAGTTGAGGTTATTCTCAAAAGTAACGCCGACAAGATTAAACGACTCTTTGTTCTGCATCTGTTCTGCTCATCTGTAAGGATAGCATTTGGAAAATTTTTTCGCGACAGCAAAAGACGGGGTTTTTAGGCATTAAACTGAACAATATTTTTGGCGCCCCAATCCAAGATAAGTTTGAGGGCTTGTGAAAGAGATATCTGCATTGACCTGCGCTTGTTTTTGAAATCAGATTAAAGGTGGCTTAAGAAATTGAAAACTAGAGTGGAGGGTACTATCGTCAGCAAAACTATGAATGGGATTGATTGTGGAAAGAGAAGATCGTTAATGTGTAGAAGAAACAGCGTGGGGGCCAGCACTAAAGGGGCCCTGGGGGGTTTCAAAAAAGGTAAAAAAAACCAAAAAAAAGAAGGAAGTTTGTTGGGATATGTCAAGAGCAACGATCTGGGATTCACCAAGAAACTCAAGGGTTGTTGTTTGTGAGACAAAGGAAAGAAGATCAGCTTGGGTCTACTGTGACGGAATCCATATTGTCTATTATGTAAGATCTTATGTTTTTTCCCGATACTTTAAGATTTGGGAATTAATGAATGTTTCCATTACTTTGCAAACAACTGAAAGAAAAAAATAGATCATAGTTAAAAATTTTTGGGTCCTTTTTTGGGGACAGGTTGCACACGTGCAGCTTTCCAACTCTCCGGGGAAAAACTATTTTATAAAACCACTAGGCGGTTTATAAAAGGACAGTGACTACTTGGCCAGATTATCAAACGCTAAAAAAAAATTCCTCGTTTGACATTGTGGCGGCTGA
>JAHBCN010020155.1:0-15345 GCA_019359885.1 Listronotus oregonensis
AGGTATACATTTTGGAATTTTGTCGTTCGTTTTGATTTTTGTTATTGCGTTGCATAGGTACTTGGTGCCTGCTTATTAGATACTATTTAGTTACTGTTATTATTATTATTTTCCTGGTTATCTTCTCGGTATTTTCTCAATTTAATTAATTTACCATCCCAAGTCCTTGTTGGGGCCTGGGTGCAAATCCAATTATAAAACTTTCGTGCAGGAGAACCAGCTGTATCTGTTTTCACCTTTCCAAAGGACGAAAACCTTAAAGCCCATTGGCTTAGGAATATTCCTAGACAGTCATGGTCACCCTCAAAATACTGTGGTTTGCGCTAAGCATTTTGTAAAAGTGACATTATTGAGAGGATGATTATCGCTTGCCAGATGGGTCAATCAAAATTACCTACCAAAACTGCTGTTAAATGCAGTGCCTAGTATTTTTCCAAATTTACCACATTTACTTCTCAAAAACAGTCCCTGTTTCCCGAAAATCCTGCTGAAAGCTTGGCATAAACTTGAAAACAATAATAGTCGCCTTACAAACGACACCTATTCTGCACTTTGCCATAGTACCTCTGTTTTACTAGAAATAATTGACTATTCATTTTCAAAATTTGATTTGTCGTATATTTTACCAGGTAAATTTACTACTGAAAAGTTAGAAAAAGATTTGTAAATACAGACTTCTCGGAGGTTGTAATTACAATGTTAGCTTTGATGATATTTTAAATGCTGAAAAAAAATTAGACTCAAACATATATTTAAAGCGCTGCTGATGGTAATTTCTCTTTAGCTGAGATTAAAAAACAGGGAAAGCTGTATCCAGGAAAATGATCTTGATTGGAAAATACCTCAAAATAATTACACTGAAAAATTTTTGTTTTTACCTGAAACTGAATACCTAAATGAATATGAAATTGACAAATCGGTACAAATTTATATAGCCTTTATGCTGCCCACAAAATTGTAAAAAAATAATTGAACATCTGTGTTTCTTTTCTTGTTGAAAGTAAGGGAAACCTAATTGACGACGAATACTTTGATTGTCTACAACGTGGCGGTTTAAAGGTTCCTACGAAATTGTTAAAGACGTTCTGTTCCATATGTGCGCGATTTTTGGAAAATTTTAATGACCCTGATACTGAAGTGACTTCCTAAAAATGGAAAATAAAAAAAGCTATCCTGTGTGATCTAACTAATTTAAGCACTAGACAACATGAAGGCTTTAATGATTTATGCTCGCAATGTATTTGTGGTAACGAGAACAAAAATATGTTCATTATTCTTTTAAATAATTATGTTAAAAAAAGAAATAACAAAAATGCCACAGAAAAATCGGAAAAGGCTGAGTCAAAAAACAAAAAAAAACTAACACATTTAATAAATAAATAAAAAAAAACTAAAACTAAGTACAATTACTAACTAAATGTTAAATTACCTTGTTTCCTTTTAAACAGCATCATGTTCTTATGCCTTGACCTATGCACATAAATTAATTTGTTTTAGAGTTTAAATATTATATAAATATATTTATTTTTTTCAATTATTATACTGATTTAATTATTTTAATGGAAATATCAATCTATTTACGCGATCTTTGAATTGAGCCTTAAATAAATTTTAAAAAATACCGCCTCGATACCCGGATTACGCTCATCCGCTCGGGGGAAACCGATCTGAATCTCTTGCCGGTTGCGGCGTTGCCAAGTGGTTGTTCACGGCTTGTGGAAGTAGGGCTGTGGTATACCTTATCCATAAAAAGCACTTGAGAAATCTTCTTTTGTAGGAAGAATATTATCTTTGAAATCTGCCGGTGATCCAACTAAAGGACCCGGTATCTCACCTTTATAACAAGTTTTTGAAAAACTCATGACTTGATTGATTTTTTAACTTTAATTCAAACTCTGAAAAATCATAGACCCGCAAACGATAAAAAACAGACGCTGTCACGTTTGTCTAGTAATAGAATTAAAACAACTGACTGAGCCCAAAATTCACCCGCGCCTGGCAACCGGCTCGGCATTCTGATGGGACGACAAGTGACAAATATAATTGACAGGACGTATTCAGGCCAGTATGTTAATAATATTTTTTACTAATGATATATGCACTATATGCAGGTTTTATAATTTGCCATTAAAAGCGGACAGATTATAAAAACTTTCACTTTGAATTTTCTTGTCTTAGATAAGAAAATTTAGAATGTTGGACATGGTTATCGCCCTTTCAAGGCTCGGTAGGGGGCAGAAGACTTGATGCAAAAAAAAACTGCAGATAAATATTTTGGTCAAAATATGAAAGAAATCTTCTGTTTGCTATTCCAAATCGAAATTCAAAATGTCTATTTTTTTTTTTTTTTTTTAATTTTGAGTTCCGGTAGGGGGCAGAAGCGTGTTACAGTCGAAAAACCATTAATAAACATTTTGGTTGAAATAACAAAAGGCAACCGATCTATTCCAAAACAAAATTTCAAAATTTTTGGAAAAGACGATTTTTCGGCCCACCCTAATATATATATATATATATATATATATATATATATATATATATATATATATATATATATATATATATATATATATATATATATATATATATATATATATATATATATATATATATATATATATATATATATATATATATATATATATATATATATATATATATATATATATATATATATATATATATATATATATATATATACAGGGTGTCCATTTAATCTCCGGTCTTCTATTGCAGCTTTATATTTTAAATTTTAAAGAAAATTTTGATTCACGTTATGTTAATGATGATAAAGAAACTACTTTCTAAAAATAATTTGACTTATACAGGGTGTCCCAAAAAAGCGTGGCACATAATAATTTTTTTTTCAAATGGAATGACCTACTTTTTTTTAATGGAATTAGTGCACTATCGAATGCTTTGTTCAACCCTAAAATATTTTTGCTCTAAAATGCGACGTTGCCAAGCTACTAAATTTTTAATAATTTTTTTGCCGAAATCCTACTTTACTTTAAAAGTTTAATTTTCCATAATGTTTTCTTAATTTTACTGAAAGTTTGTAAAAGCTTTTAAAATGGGATCACTTCATCTTGTAAGAGTGCAACTTTGTGTGTTCCATATACAGAGTGTAAAAATTTATATTTAAATATCAATATTTTCAATTTTGTTTTACGCCATTTTTTAAATGAAACGCCCCCGTATCTAGTAGTATATATCGATAGAGTATTCATTTACCTTTAAAATGATACCAACATGTAAACCTTTTATCTTTCCCAGTTTTTTTTAAATTGCAGTTAAACAAAAAATTAGCCGTTTTTCCCTTCAAATTAAAAATTTAAAAAGGTATTGTGATTAGTTGGCCATGATTTTTTTGTTTTGGCTTCAATTAAGTAAGTGGGTGTTAGTTTTGACGTTTACTAAATAAGTATTAAGTTGCTCAACATTAAGAAAACTAATTAGAATTTTTTTTAATAAAATTTTAAGATACAAAAATTAACAAACTTTGTAAGAAAAGAAACTAATAATTTTAAATAGAAAACAGATCTTTAACTCAACAACTGCTCAAAATGTCTACCATTTTGCTGCAAACACAGATTAAACCTATGCGAAAGAGATGATCTAACTTTTTGAAGCATAGCAGGGGTAATACGCCTGAACGACTATTGTATACGTTCCATCATATTTTCTCTAGTTGTGGCTTCAAAACGATACACGTCAGATTTAACGGTTCCACACACAAAAAAATCCATTAGGGTTAAGTCCGGCGATCTGGGTGGCCATGCAGTGGGGCCTAGAAGTAAAAAATTTAATAACAAAGGCCAGTTACTATGAAGTATTATAACGAACCCTGCCTTCCAATCCACTTCTCTGGAAATTGTTCCGAGATATGTTACCTAACGTTTGCGCTGAAGTGAGCTGGCGCACCATCCAGTTGAAGCCACATCTGCTCTCTTACAAAGTCGGGAAGATGTTCTGTTAAGCGTGGAAAATCGTTTCTTAGGAAATTTAAGAAAGCTTCTCCGGTTACACTATTTTCAAAAAAATACGGACCAACCACAAAGTCATGCACCACTCCACTCCAAACATTGATACTCCATTTGTGTTGATAATTACTAACATGCACTTTATGGGGATTTTTGGTGTCGTAAAAATGAAAATTATGCCTGTTTACAAAACCATTTCTATGAAATGTACATTCGTCTGTAAATAAAACAAATTTAAAAAAATTCTCGTTTCTTGCTACCTGTTGCTGTGCCCATCGACAAAATGTAATTCGTTTTTCATAATCGTTTTCAGTTAGTTCTTGATGCATTTGAACATGATAGGGGTGGAACTTGTTTTGCTGAAGGGATTTTTCCACAGACGATTTTTTTAAATTCTAAATTTTTACTTAATCCTCTTACGCTAATTTCTGGATTATCTACAACTGAAAGGCTGATTGCCAATTGGTTTTCTTCATTTAAAACTCTTTTTGTTCTGGTTTTCTTTTTCGTAAGCTATGCTTCCAGTACGATCGAATCTTTCTTTTAGTGACTGTAGCATTCTTTCATCAGGATGTCTGTTGTTTGGGTATTTTTGTGCATATACTCGTGAAGCCAACAAACAGTTCTCAAAACATTCACCAATAACGTAAATCATATTAACTAATTCTCGGTTAGAGTATTTCATTTTGTTTAAGAAATTACTATTTTTATTATTGTTGATTGTTAAACAACTTCGTAAACGTCAAAACTGACACCCACTTACTCAATTGAAGACAAAACAAAAAAATCATGGCCAACTAATCACAATACCTTTTTAAATTTTAATTTTTAAGGGAAAAATGGCTAATTTTTTGTTTAACTGCTATTTAAAAAAAAACTGGGGAAGATAAAGGTTTACATGTTGGTATCATTTTAAAGGTAAATGAATACTCTATCGATACATACTACTAGATACAGGGCGTTCCATTTAAAAAATGGCGTAAAACAAAATTGAAAATATTGATATTTAAATATAAATTTTGTACACTCTGTATACGGAACTCACAAAGTTGCACTCTTATAAGATGAAGTGATCCCATTTTAAAGTTTTTACAAACTTTCAGTAAAATTAAATAAAAAATGACGGAGGAATTAAACTTTAAGTAAAGTAGTGATTTCGGCAAAAAAATTATTAAAAATTCAGTAGCTTGGCAACGTCGCATTTTAGAGCAAAAATATTTTAGGGTTGAACAAAGCATTCGAGAGTGCACTAATTCCATTAAAAAAAAGTAGGTCATTCCATTTGAAAAAAAAAATAATTATTATGTGCCACGCTTTTTGGGACACCCTGTATATATATATATATATATATATATATATATATATATATATATATATATATATATATATATATAATAATATATATATATATATATATATATATATATATATATATATATATATATATATATATATATATATATATTTATATATATATATATATATATATATATATATATATATATATATATATATATATATATATATATATATATATATATATATATATATATATATATATATATATATATATATATATATATATATATATATATATATATATATATATATATATATATATATATATATATATTATTAATTCGTGTTTTAAAATAGGGTTATGCTTTTAATATAATTTAAAAATAATCTCTTGCGCTATATTCAGGATCAGCATACTTGACATTTTAAAGTCTTTAGAATCTTACCATAATAAATGTTACGGTAACAGTCTCCAGGGCACCTACGATTTAGTAGTTAGCGTTAGTTAAATAATGTAGTGTGCTCGAACGGCTGGCTATTGTGAGAGACTGCCGGTCATCCCAAGGATTCCTTTGGGCTTTGCGGATTAAGTTCGGGAGCCATTATTTTCACGGAATATTGACGACCATGCCGGACTTGCAAGCTAGCCTGCGGGTGCCCTTGCTTTTCCCTCCAGTAAAGAAAAATTACCGAAGCGATTTGAGCGGCTTAAACGGACGCCCGCATTTACTAACGACTCATTTATAAAGTTCGAAAAAAGACCACAGTTAATGCTAGTTTATTTTCTTTTTCTATTTATTTTTTCAACTGACAATTTTCTATTTTAACTATATGATCCGAAAATGTTGGAAAATGCAGCTTTACGATTTCTTATGTTGAAAATTGTTTTATTTAACAAATTATTATATCTAAGTCTACTAACAAAAAAAACACACATTCCAGGGACCAGGTATGGAGGGTGTTTTAAGATACTATAACTAAAATATGGTATAGGACATACAGGATATAACAATTAAATTTCGTTTTTTATATTTATTCTAATTTAAAAGATTGTATTTCGATTTTCTTAAGCAAATAAAAAAAAATAAGACAAATTTATGGCTAAAAAGATAAAAACTATTATTAAAAAACTTTAATAAACATGTTTTAACAAAAATTCGCATAATTCAATTTTTAATTACCTTTGTTTTTAGTACTGGATTTAAATCGTATTTATATGCCTGGAGAAATTTAAAAATCTTTTATAAACGACATTTTTTAATTAATAATTTGATACCATGCTTTAAAAACTACTTTGTACTTTTATAAATAATTATTTCATCTATCACAGTTCGACTGATTTTTTTTTGCTACGTATTTTTATCCTTCATGCTAAACCAAGCTTAAAATATTAGGTAACGAATTTAAAATATATTTGTTTAGTTAAAACAATTATTGTCTATAAATAAAAATTAAAAATAGAATAAATAGAGTGATTTCTTTTTTTAAAGGGAAAATGTCAGAATTGCACCTTTATGAGGTAAGTAAACGCATATACGGGGTGGTGCGTCGCCGAGCGAAACATAGGAAATCCCATGTAAATTTTAAGAGGGTTAATTATTGGCTCCCCTGTACATTTTACAGAAAAAATGTAGAAAACTTTTTGAAGAGACCGATCTGACAAACCATCGTGCAAAGTCTCAAAAAAATTGTATGTAATTGCAAAATTACTAAATTTTCGGTTCAGGTAAAACCAAACAGACACCAGCCACCAGCAAACAATTTGTTATAAGGCTTTGTCAAATCTGACGTACAGCCGAATACAAGAAATGTTTTTTTTTTCTTCATTTCATCAATCTCACAACTATTACATTCAAAGTAAAAGACACGTTAACATTATTTTTTTATCAAACCTGTTATTTAATGTAACAATTAAGTTTAACTAATAACAATTATTACTATCGATCATTACAAAAATAATATTATCATACTAGAATGTAATTAAACCAATAGCAGTATCTGAAATATTTTCAATTTATTTTTACATCAAGCCTATCTAGTCCATTTCAACCATTAAACATATTGTCAGTAAATTTAAGTCTAAAGCCATCGCAATAAATAATTGTAAATGTTTAACTCAAAAGATCGAAAATAGATCCGAAAAAAGAGAGAACTGAACTCTTAATATTTTACTGGGTGTGGGAAAATGAAATTAAATAAAATACAATAACTTTTTAGAAATAATATGGAATTACATAAAAACATTTATTATTCAAATGTTTAAACAACCCCTCATTAACAGCTAAACAAAATCCCAATCGATCATAAAATTCATTTGTAACGTTGCTTAATTGATATTGCGAAATTTTATTACATTCTAACGAAATAGCGTTTTGTAGCTGGTTTAGATTCTCAAATTTTACACTTTTATAAATGACACCTTTTAAGTGACCCCACAGAAAGAAGTCATTTGGTAAAAGATCAGGTGACCTGGCTGCCCAAAGTTTCCGGTACCAGGTACTTCCTAACCATAGGGGCATTATGGGCGGGGCAACCATCCATTTGGTACCAGAACATTTGATCTTTCCGAACAACTTCTTTCAAGGCGGGTCCAATTTGATTTTGAAATACGTCCAAATAGGTTTCTGTCAGGTTATAGTCCATAAAAAAGAGTCCAATGATATGGTATCCGATAATTCCCACGAATACATTTGTTTTTGGGGATATTGTGTCCGAGTATGAACAAAGCGATGTTCATTTTCTTGGCTCCAATACTGGCAATTCTGAACATTTGGTTTATTGTTGATTAATTTGCTCTTTCCATCATTTTAAAACAAAATGACATACTTCGCTCTTCATCTCCTTCCTGCAGCTCTTAATGTTTTTTATATTTATACGAATAATATTTGTGGTTTTTATAATACCGTTGAATGATGTTTATTTACCTCTTGCCCAAGAACCCTCGTACTAACCATTTTGTTTTCCTCCACACTCAGTAGAAAATTAAGACCTCTGTTCTCTCTTTCTTCGGTTCTATTTTCGATATCCTGACTTAAACATTTACAATTATTTATTACAATACCTTTGGACTCGAACTCACTGACAATACGTTTAGTAGTTGAAATGAGCTTAGTGGGGAAATAAACTAAAAACATTTCAGAACTGTTTCCCGCATAATGCCACTTAATTATGGATACTTTTTCGTCGATTGAATAATTCGTTTGTTTTTTAAATACCGACTGTCACTGATTTATTGACACTTTTCCTCATGTCAGGGACAATATTCATTTTAGTGGTGCCTGTTTGGTTTTACCTGAACCGAAAATTTTGTAATTTTGCAATAACATTTAATTGAGTTGATTCGCTTATTAAAATGTTTTGAAACCTGGCACGAGTACTTGTCATATTGGTCTCTTTAAAAAGTTATCGTACATTTTTTCTGTAAAATGTACAGGGGAGCCAATAATTGACCCCCTAAAAATTTACATGGGATTTCCTATGTTCCGATCGGCGACGCACCACCCGGTAGAATAGGTTAACGCATTCTTTAGCATAGCAAAATCTTAACCTATTAAAATACAATTAGGTACACATTAAAGCAATTTTATTTAAAGTAATGCTTTGGCATGTTTATTATTAATAATAAAAATAATTACAAAGTTTATTAACCTGTTTATTTTGTTGCACCTGACCTGCAAGGCCGATGGTCCATATAAAAGACATTTGTTCACGACACGTTTTTGACAAGTCGTCGACGTGTAACTTTTTATTAGAACGCATGATTTTAATTAGCCTCTTGTATATTAAGCAGACAGGTCGCAAACACGTCAGTCTGCGACAATTTCCATACGACACTACCTGCTATATTTTCAAGCGTCATATATCGACGGCGAACGTATGTAAGTGGTGAAAATTATGAAGGGCGATTCCATTTGAATATTAAATTTGTACAAACTGTAGAAAAATACAGCATATTATATCATTACACTTTTAGCCTATATTACTGTCGACAAATTCAGGAGACAACATGGATAAAATTTGGAAGAAAATTCAATGAAACATATATGATTTTGGTGACTAGAACTTGATTATTTATTTTTTTTTTATTGCTGCATGTGGATAATTAACTTATTGACAAAGTCTTTCTTGGAGAGCAAGACCTTCTTCCCTTTCTTGTCGGTAGTCGAGTTTCCTGTGTTAAAAAATCTGTTTAAAAAGATCTAAGAAAAAAAGTTAACCAAAAAAATACCCGCAATAAAAACGGGGTAAAAAACACCCCCAATTCCCCCTCCCCCCATTAACCCAAAAAGTTTAAAATAACGTTTTTTGTAATTTTTAAGGGATCAGGTAGGTATTTTGGGCCGCGAAATCCGATAGATCAAAAATTAGGTTAGAGGGTTGTTACACCCTTATGTTTACTCTTTGAACCCTTAAAATTTAATTTTCCTTAAAAACCGTTTTGTTTTCTTTTTTTTTTTCGGATCTCGTTGGTACTTTGGGTCGCTTAATCCGGATCAAACCTCAAAAACTAACTTAGAGGGGTGTAAAACCCTTTTTTTTACCCTTTTAACCCTTAAAATTTAATGTTTATTAAAAATATATTTTTTTTATTTTTATGCGATCTAATAGGTATTTAGGGTCGCTAAATCCGAATAAAACGTCAAAAACTAAGTTAGAGGGTTGCTACACCATTATTTTTATACTTTTAACCCTTAAAATTTAATGTTTCTTAAAAACCGATTTTTTGTCATCTTTATGGGATGTAGTGGATAGTTTAGGCCGCTAAATCCGAATCTAACGTTAAAACCTAAATTAGAAGGGTGTAACATACTTATTTTTACCCTTTCAACCCTTAAAATCAGGTTTTTAAAGAAAATAAAATATTAAGGGTTGAAAGGGTAAAAATAAGGGTGTATCAACCCTCTTACTTAGTTTTTGAAGTTAAATTCGGATTTAGCGACCCAAAATACCTATCCCAGATCCCATAAAAAATAACAAAAATCGGTTTTTAAGGAAAATTAAATTTTAAGGTTTGAAAGGATAAAAATAAGGGTGTTACACCCCTCTAACTTAACTTTTGACGTTAAAATCGGATTCAGCGGCCCCCAAAACCTACTAGATCTCTTAAAAATAACAAAAATGGTTATTTTTAAACTTTTTGGGTTAATGGGGGGGGGGGGGATAGGGGTGTGTCTTTTACCCCGTTTTCATTGCGGGATTTTTTTTTTGGTTAACTTTTTTCCTTAGCTTTTTCTGAACAGATTCCACTAGGTTTCAGCTAAAACAAATCTCTTTCGTCGAATCGCTGGGTGGGGTAACAAGGGGCACTCGACTACGGGGATCAATAAAATTTTATAGGATCTTTAAGAAAGTCTTTTGATCTACGGCTTACAAATAAACTTTTTCCTTGATTTGTAGTAGTGCATATGTTATTTTTTTAATATATTTTCGTTTTTTTTTATCGTGGAACCAGCGCAAGTAATAAAAATGCACCTTCGGCCGATGACCTAATGCGTATAAGTGGATGAACTCGCCTTATTTTTTACAACATTTGTTTTCGAACAATTGTCGCAAACAAATTGTCGACGACATGTCGAACTAATGTACGACCGGTCTAACCAATGATATGTAAAATCTGCATTAGACCAGTCATCATTATAGGGATATATCTGACTGACTTTAAAGTTAGTCTTGGTATTTCTCAGAGTGGTAACTTCTCCCTAATTAAAAATAAAATTTCAATACAGGTTAATTGCAATAAACTTTGCTTCAGGGTAGAACTGTTTAAAAATGAATGTTCAGATAAAAAAATATTTAAAAAAAAGATGTGGTTGGGAGAACGGAATCATTGCTTAAAGAATGGAAAATTGGTTATTTTTGCACACAAATAAACTCCTTAAACTGCAGCTATAATTTATGCTTATATAGAGGTTTTTACATCTTTTTTTGTAAGCTAGATGTAAAACGCCTTTACTCGTATTTATGACCAGCTTGGTAAAATTTTACCTATAGTGTATTCAGACAGCTCAATTAGAATTTTTAAAAATTTGAGATATTCAGAGCAATTGTAATCACCATTATAAAAAGCAATACTAATCTTTTACCTTGCATGAAAAGTGGCATTATGCTTCACTTTTAAAGCCCAGTAGATTTGGATGCAAAATATGCAATTATTTCTTTTATTTGTTTATCAAAATGTTACCATTTTTTAATTGCAATACAGTTGTTGCCGATATATTACAGAATTTATAAGGTCTCGTTTAATTCGTTTTTGGCTATGTTTCCAAAGTGGCATTTAAAAAATGTTTAAATCTATTTATAAGTTGCTTTAAATATAGTCGGAATAAATATGTTAAAATGTCGTTTTGATATTCGGGTCGGGTAAAAAATAAAGTTGCTCCAAGAACATTCTTAGCCGAAAAAGAATCTGATTTTAAAAATTCATAATCTATTAATTTTTTACCACTAAGACCTAAAACTGCGTTGAAACATCAATCAACTTGGCAATTGCATTTCTAGACATGTATGATTTTTCTATTATAATAAACAAAGAGTTTGGTAGCGACCGCAAATTAAAAGGTTTCTTTTAAAAACAAACAATACTTTACAAAAATGAAGGTTAAAAATAAGACATGTAAATTAGGTTTTTAAAATTAAAAAAAAAATATTTTTTCTTTAAGTAAATTATAACTTTTTAAATAAGATATTTTTTAAATTTAAAACCTCCCATTGATAAATTCATAATATTAATATATCTATTCTTTTCAGGTTACTATTTTTAAGTTATATAAGACTTTCGCCCGTTTTTAGGGGTTGGTCAGAATATGATGGGATAATTCGAATTAAAAAAAACGATAATCCGATTATTGAAATAACCGCTATCATGCGATTATTCAGATTTAATTTTTTTATTTAAATTTTTTTTTCGTAATTCAAATTAAATCTGAATAACGTATACGGTTTTTAAAATCGGATTATCAATTATTTTAATTCGATTATCCCATCATGATTTAAAAGCCAAAAGTGCAAATTAATATTGGTTAAAAATAAGGGCAACAATATTAAAGAGAACAGGGTAATTAATATTAATTCCTGTATAAATTTTACGACCTTTTTTTGTGTTCTGTGACTATTCTCTTTAAAAAAACTTAAACTAAAGTATATTTCACATGTTAGAAAAAAAAATATCCTGTAATTTTGCCCCAACGTGTTTTTATTTAAAGCACACTTATATCCTAACAAAAACAAAAACCAATTTATACCAAAAACAATCCCTAACTTTGAAACACAGGAGAGTTGTAAACTGTCAAATTTTCCCCGAAATTTTTTCAGATCCCTATAAATCACCGTCGGTTGCCGGTCTTTTTAGATTTATTTCATGTGTTTTTAGTTGGACAATCACTGACCGAAGAGTAAGCATTCCATTAAAGGCAGATCCCCGCATGTATCAAGATCAGAGAGTCGTTTGGGACAACGTGGACACAGCCGCAGGTATCGTCAAGGGAGTAGTTAGAGAGACTCTGTTATAAATTTAACTGGCGAGAACAAATATCTTATTTTCAATGGTATCGTTAGCCAAAATTTGTGGTCTCTTAATGTATCGTTTTATATTTTCTAACGCGAAGTGTTACCATGTTATAAAATTAGTTTTGTCATATCTATAAAAAAATAAGTAGTACAAGTTTACGTTATAGATACAGAAAAGGCACTGTAATCGATATATTCTTGGATTCTTTTTCCTGGCTTAACGTATAAGGACACTAGAATAGGCAAGTTCGTATTCATAAAAAATAAAAAATTTAGTAAATATGTATGGTAAATATCAGAAGCATGGTCCTAAGTGAATTTAATGTAACAAAAAAAAATATTGGTTGGGTAAAAGTTATTTTGTACCTACAAGCTAAAAGTCATTGAATGTTTTTATTACAATAAAAAAAATGGTTCAAAATATATATATATATATATATATATATATATATATATATATATATATATATATATATATATATATATATATATATATATATATATATATATATATATATATATATATATATATATATATATATATATATATATATATATATATTTTTTTAATAAAAGCTTTATTTGAAATTTGACTTTGGCATCAATTTCTGCTTCGATCGAGATGAAAATTAACCAAAAAATAATAGTCACGTGATTTGCATTATCTGTCAATTTTTTTTCCAAAAACAACTCAAAAGTGGGGTCATTTCTCAAATTTTCAAAAAAAGTTATAAAAAAAAGTTTTTTTAAATGCAATTTGTAGCCAGTATGGAAAATTTCAGCTGTATAAGACAATTTAGATTTTTTGCCAGATACCTTTTTAAGATCATTTCGAATTTCATTATATCGAACTATTTAGTGATGAACTTAGACACATGTGAAAACTTTTTAATTTATTAATTTAAATTATCAGTAGATGCCCTACTCATAATTTAAAAAAAGCCCAAAAACACTTGTAAATATATAAACCGGCAATAAAAATTTAAAAAAACAGCAAATGTTAACTACATCCAAAATGCTTTAAACCCCGTATAATGCATATGGATACAGTAAACAGTAAAACTGGTGCAAATATTTATGGCTTTGACGTTTCTTTAATTATTTCTATTAAGAATCTAATTAATTTTTTTTTAACCGAATTGGTAAATCTTTGTTTTTAGTCAGTATTACTAAGTTTTAAAAAGGGCGATTCAAGTGACGTCCTAAATTCCCAGTTTTTTTATCACTAATTTCTAAGGTATTCGAGAAATTATTGGTTATTAAGCTATTACATTTATTTAAAACACAAAATATTTTTACAAACAATTAATTTGGCTTTAGAAATGACCTTAATGCTTTTTCTGTGATCTAAGTAAAAGATATCTGACTGTGCCTCTCACTAGTTTCTTTTAAGAAAACTTTAGAGATACACTTTTTAAAATTATAACTAAGAGCTATTTTGTAGGTAGAATCCAAACAGTTATAGTGAAGGCCTTTGAGTTAGCAATGAACAGTGTAAACTTCGGAGTGGCACGAGAATGAGTCCTTGGACCATTCCTTTTTTTAATGTATATTAGTGGTCTCCCTAACTTCAACTTAACATCCCAGTACACTCCCTTCGTAGATTATACAACCAAAACTAATGAGCACGCATATCTGGATAAATCTACGGCAAGGTCAAGGAAAAATTTGCTTTTATTTAACGTGAACAAAACTTAATTAGTGTTTTTTTTTAACCCGAAACATACCGAGCATACGGGGACCTTTTTTTTTGTTTTGCAGTTTAACCGCAGACATCGTTGAAACACACCCAGATCAGCTACCTTTAAAAAGCAGTAAAAAAATATAAATTTTTCTAATCTGGCTAATTTTAAACCCCCTTTGGGCTACTTTCTTTTTTCCCCACGGGGGGCTGGGGGGCTCTGCAGAGACGAAGAATTTTTCCCTTCAAAAGGGGGGCGGGAGAATAGTTGGGTCTGGGAAAATAGGGGTAATTGCAAAAAGCCTTTTGTTTAGTTAAAGGCTTTTGCGGAAAAAAAAAAGTTTTTTCTTACCCCTTCTATATGTCTTTTCGGTTGCTGAATCCGAATCCGAGGTTTGCCACCTCGCCAGGCATGAGCTTCACCACAAAATTTTAAAAAACCTCATATTTTCGCCACTTTTTTAGGTTTTTTAAATATAACTGGAAAATATAAATTTTTTTGATAACTACGATGCACTAAATTAAAGGAGACAAAATTTCCTACAAACACGTATAATAACGTTATAGTCTGAAACAATCCATAACGTCGTTAGATCATGTTGAAGAAATGGTATTTCTTGACTTATTGCTAAAAAGGTAAATACATTATTTTAAGTGCGCGCTGGTGCCCTACTATCAGCTTTATACACCTGCAAATTTAATTATTTTATGATTATCAGGTATGTTCTGGTATTGGCAAACATAAGGAGGTCCATAGGTCAACGAGCCTTCTTGCTTAAACGAAATCGTAAAAGGAAACATTTTTGAAACAAAGTCTTATTTTCACAAAAAAAAAAAAACCATTTTTTTATTTTTTTTTCATTCTTTATTTTTTTC
>JAHBCN010020156.1:0-15250 GCA_019359885.1 Listronotus oregonensis
CCCAACGATGCTATTGAAAAGCAGGGGGAAAGTATTACTTTTTTTGGTAAGGAGCGGGAAGAAGAAGCTCACGACCATAAAGGGGCGAAGCCCACGACCATAACCACGGTTCTAAAAAGGGGAACTCAATTTGTAAGAATGGAAGTCGTTAAAGGTGCAGAATTTGGGGGTTTTTAACGGAATTTTACCCCTGTAAATTCCGCACGGTGCGCTTTCGTGGAAAAAGGCGCTTTTTTGTGAATGCAAAAATGGATGATTCGGGAGAACACCCCCCCCTCATAAAAACATTGGATAAAAAAAAACATTGGAACAGAAGCGTTGCAAAGAACACCAATCCGACAAGTATGCGGATATTGGTGTACGACTTTTGGGGAGCAACAGCAGACAGCAATGTCCTTATCTGAAATTGAGAGCCATTTTTATAAAGCAGACAGGGTTACGATTTACAGGACTTTGAAAACTTTTGAAGAAAAAGGCATTGTACACAGTATTCAGGAGAACACTACGGTCAAGTATATTCTGCCCCCGATGGGTGTGAGAAAATACACAAGGATTGGCACACATTTCTATTGTAAGATTTGTAAGCAGACAACCTGAAGGGGAGGTTTTTTTAAATACCGCAGAATGGAATAGAATTACCGTATCGACGAACTAAAATTATTTGGTAAGGGAATTTGTAAAAACCCCTTTGGAGAGTTTGAAAAGCATTGCAGGCTCCCCCCTGTGTAACTTTGTTATAAATATAAATGTGTTAACACCTATCTTAAAAAAAAAAAATTTGACATCCAAGTTCCAAAAAAGTATTGGGGAGCAGGGGGGGGGAAAACTTGGACACCGTTGCCAAAGTTCAAGCCATTTACAATTTTGTAGGGGGCGAAATAAAGTTTGGCTATAATGTTTTGATTATATTTCCGCATCGCAGGTGCTGAATGACGGGAGGGCAAGCAACAAAAAAAACCCTTTATTAAGGCTTGTTAAAGCCAGATGTACCTAACCCTATTCACGGTTTTTCCATTGACAAGGCATTGCAGAAAGGAGCTATTACAGGTATTTTTACAGACTATCGCCTAAGAAATCTTGCATAGCTGGGTTGAAGTTTGGGTAAACGAGCAATGGTATTTTTTGGGGGCGTGTTTTTTTGGTAAACCGTACCTCACTAAATTCGGGGAAAGAACAGGATTGCAAGACCATTTTTTTCGGTTTGGGGGTTTTACCGATAATTTTGAGAACCCGCCGATTGTGGAACCCAATAATACATTTATTCAGGATAAAGGCATCAATCGGGATTTTGGGGTTTTTATACACCCGATGCGTTTTATGCAAAACATCAACAAGAACTGAACGCTTTCAAGAAGTTTATTTTTAATATCGGGGAAAAATGAATAATAATGTAGAAAGAATAAGAAAAAAAAAATGTAACGAACTTAAAAAATTAAAGGCTATGATAAATAAAAAAAAATCACAAGATCTTACGATGCACAAGGCAAAATGACTTGTTGCACACGGGGAAAAAAAAATCACCCCAAAACAGGTGTAAGGAATTGGAAAAAGGGGGCATAAAAAAAATGACGGGCATAATCACGACCACAGTGATGATGACGGAAGACCATTCGCATTCGGAAAATCACAATGTTTTCAAGATGTTTCTTCCCGCCATTATTTTTGCGCTGTTGCTTGCAGGTATTGCAATGGATAATTGGTTTCCGCAGACGGGTTTACCGATTGGGTACGGATTTTTTTACGTGGTTTATTTGTTGGACTGCCCGTACTCAAAGAAGCCGTTGAGAGACGAAAGGGGGGTTTTCGGGGTTTTTTTATGGGCATTGCAACTATCGGGGCATTTCCATTGGGAAATCCCGAGGGCGTTGCGGTAATGTTGTTCATGCCGTTGGCGAAGTTTTTCGACAATGGGTTTGAGGGCAAAAAAAAAAACAAATCTTTGCTTGACCAAAACCCATGAAAAACCGTTTTAAAAAAAAAGAACCCAAACCGTAAAGGCAGAAACCGTTGCCGTTGGCGAAATTACAGCTTAAACCGGGGGGAAAAAATTTGGCTTAGACGGAGAACTGTTGTCCGAAACGGCATCTTTCAATACATCGGTTTAACAGGCGAAAGCAAACCAGATACAAAAAAAAAAGGGGAAACCGTTTTGGAGGGGGGATTAAAATTAACACCGTATCCGGTAAAAAAATTTCGACCGCATACACCGACAGTAAGTTGAGCAAGATTTTGGGGAATTGGACAAAATGCCACACACAAAAGCACCAACGGAATTATTTATCCGGAAATTTGCAAAAAAATATAGCCTATTGTGGTGTTAGCCATAGCTATTTGCCTACTGCCTTATTTCTTTGTAGAAAATTATGAGTTTAGAGATTGGCTGTACAGGGCTTTGGTATTTCTGGTTATTTCTTGTCCTTGTGGTTGGTTATTTCCATTCCGTTAGGTTTTTTTGGTGGTTTGGGGCAAGAAAAACGGAATACTGAAAAAGGGGTAATTTTTTTGATGCTCTTTCCGATATCCAAAACGTAGTGATGGATAAGACAGGCACAATGACAGAGGGGTTTTTAAGGTTCGGGAAATCAATTTCAATCCTGAATTTGATAAAGCCGAAATTCTGGAATTATTAACTTTTGGAAAAAATAGCACACATCCCGTAGGGCCGTATTCACGAATGGGGGGAAAACCCAATAATGAAATCCAATTGGAAAATACGGAGGAAATCGCCGGACACGGTTTGAAATCAACTGTAAACGGTAAGGTTTTTGGTCGGGAATTTCAAACTGATGGATAAGTTCGGCATACCATACGACTTAGCCCCAAAAGCATCTTTTCAATATCGCCGTTGCTTACGACAGCAAATTTGTCGGTTACATCACGATTGCCGACAGTATCAAAGAAGATGCACAGGAAACCATAACCCTACTGCAAAGTCAATGTTAAGCAACGATGCTTGGGGGGTAAAAGTACCGTTGTAAAATATGTGGGGAGCAGTTAGGGATAGACAAGCTTTTGGGATTTATTGCCCAAAAAAGTAAACAAAGTCAAAGAGATAAAAGCCAAAAAAAAGAAAGCGTTGCCTTTGTCGGGGCGGTGTGAATGATGCACCTGTTGTAGCATTAAGGTGTGGGTATTGCAATGGGGGGTTTGGGAAGCGATGCTACTATTGAAACCGCCGATTGTAATACAAGACGATAAGCCATAAAATACCAATGGCAATCAATATCGGTAAACAGACAAAGAAAATATTTGGCAAAAAAATCGCTTTAGCATTTGGAGTGAAAGCCATTGTATTGATACTTGGTGCAGGGGATTAGCCACAATGTGGGAAGCCGTATTTGTGATGTAGGTGTGGCATTATTTATATTGAATGCAGTAAGAATACAACGAATGAAGTTTTAAACAACGTTCAGTTCAACTTAAATCGTAAATTTGTGCATTAGTTTGATATGAATATAAATGTGAGTAAGGAATGAATATACTCTTTAAAAAAAATATGGTTTGCAACCGCTGTATTATGGTGGTACAAAATGAATTGGACAAGTTGGGTTTAAACGTAAAGAACATAAAACTTGGAGAAGTAGTACTTAGCAAAGAACCTACAGCCGAAGAAAAAAATAAATTGGATAAAGCCTTAGTTTTATTAGGGTTTGAACTCATTGATGATAAGAAAAGTAGAATTATCGAAAAAATAAAGAATATAATTATTGAGTTGGTTCATCATCAAAACAACGATGCCAAAACCAATTTTTTCAGATGTGTTAAGTAGTCAATTACACCACGATTATAATTATTTATCCAACCTGTTTTCGGAGATAGAGGGTACTACCATTGAAAAATACTTTATACCCCAAAAAAATAGAAAAAGTAAAGGAGCTATTGGTATATGATGAACTGTCTTTGAGTGAAATTGCTTTTCGTCTGAACTATTCGAGTGTAGCTTATTTAAGCAACCAATTCAAAAAAGTAACAGGACTGACACCGGCTATTTCAAGCAAATACGGGATGATAAAAGAAAACCTTTGGATAAGGTCTAAGTAAATCTTACAAATCCATTCCATAATTCCACAAATAATTCCCATCCATATTATCGCCAATTTTGTATTGTTAATTAAAGCAAGCGAAAATGGCAACAAATAAAAATAAAGAAATCATCTATCTTCCGTTGGAAGATGTAGAAAGCGAGCATTGTGCATTAATCGTTGAAAAAGGATTGGCACAGGTAAAAGGCATAGAAACCCACAAAGTAGAACTGAATAACCGCAGGGCAGCCATTACAGTAAATAATACAGAAGTTGTAGGCGAAGCGGTAAAAGTAATTAAAGATTTGGGTTATGGCGTTTCTACTGTAAAACACCTTTCCTGTTTTGGGTATGACCTGTGCTTCTTGTGCGGGCAGTGCTGAAAGCATCGTTAAATACGAACCAGGTGTAGTAAACGCTTCTGTAAACTTTGCCACGGGAAATCTTACCGTTGAGTACCTGCCCAATATAACTGATGCTTCAAAATTGCAAAAGGCGATACAGTCCATCGGTTACGATTTGTTGATTGAAGATGAAACTAATCAGCAGGAAACATTAGAAGCCATCCACACTCAAAAGTTTCAAAAACTAAAAACTAAAACCATTTGGGCGGTTATACTTTCTCTTCCGGTAGTAGTGATAGGTATGTTATTTATGGATATACCTTATGCCAATCAAATTATGTGGGTATTTTCTACACCTGTTGTATTGTGGTTGGGCAGGGATTTTTTTATCAATGCCTGGAAGCAGACAAAACATCGTTCAGCCAATATGGATACATTGGTAGCATTGAGTACAGGTATCGCCTATCTGTTCAGTGTATTCAATATGTTGTTTGCCGACTTTTGGCATCAAAGAGGATTACACGCCCACGTATATTTTGAAGCAGCGGCTGTTATTATTGCATTCATTCTGTTAGGGAAGCTGTTGGAAGAAAAAGCCAAAGGCATACATTTCAGCTATTAAAAGTTAATGGGGTTGCAGCCGAAAACCGTCATCGTGATACAAACGGACGGAACGGAAAAACAGACCGCTATTGAGGATGTAAACGCAGGCGATGTTATTCTTGTAAAGCCGGGCGAAAAAAATTTCGGTGGACGGTATGGTAACTTCAGGCAATTCTTACGTGGATGAAAGTATGTTGAGCGGAGAACCTGTACCTGTATTGAAAAACGAAAACGAAAAAGTATTTGCAGGAACGATTAACCAAAAAAGGGGTTTCCAATTTAAAGCCGTTAAGGTAGGCAAAGAAACAATGCTTGCTCATATCATCAAAATGGTGCAGGACGCACAGGGAAGCAAGGCTCCCGTACAAAAGTTGGTAGATAAGATTGCTGGTATTTTTGTTCCGGTTGTGATAGGTATCGCTATCCTTACATTTATATTATGGTTCATCTTGGGTGGCGATAATGGGGTTGTTCAGGGTCTATTGCAGCAGTTACGGTATTGGTTATTGCCTGTCCTTGTGCTTTGGATTGGCGACACCTACGGCTATAATGGTTGGAGTTGGTAAAGGTGCTGAAAACGGTATTTTGATAAAAGATGCCGAAAGTTTGGAATTAGCGAAAAAAATTGATGCCATTATTTTAGATAAAACAGGAACAATTACCGAGGGAAGACCAGAGGTAACAGGCGTTCAATGGCTGAATAATGATGATGCGACCAAAGACATTTTATTATAGCATTGAAAAGCAATCCGAACACCCATTGGCAGAAGCGGTGGTAAAACACTTGGGTGGAGCAACAACCACAACTTTAACACAATTTGACAGTATCACAGGTAAAGGGGCAAAAGCCAATCATAATAACGAAACCTATTTTGTAGGCAATAAAAAAATATTGAGAGAAAACAACATCAGTATTGCGGAACAATTACAAAATCAAACTGATGAATGGGGCAAACAATCGAAAACTGTTATTTGGTTTGCCGACAGCAAACAGGCACTTTCCGTATTAGCCATATCAGACAAGATTAAAGAAACATCTGTACAGGCTATCAAAGAAATGGGGATATGGGCATCGCCCTGTAATGAACCGGAGATAATGAAGCTACTGCCAAAGCCATTGCAGAGCAAACAGGATTAAGCATTACAAAGCAGAAGTATTGCCACAGCACAAAGCCGATTTTGTAAAAGAGTTACAAAGAAAAGGGAAAAGTGGGCAATGGTTGGGGACGGTATAATGACAGTACCGCTTTGGCAACAGCCGATGTGAGTATAGCAATGGGAAAAGGTTCACATTGTGGACGTCCCCAAAAATGACCATCATTTCGTCCGACCTGACCAAGATACCGCAGGCAATACGCTTGCCCAAAACAGACCGTAGCCACCATCAAGCAAAACCTGTTCTGATCACAACGTAATCGGATTCCGGTAGCGGCGGGCACCCTTTTTCCCTGTTAACGGCTTCCTGCTCAACCCGATGATTGGGGTGGGCAATGGCATTGAGCAGCGTGAGCGTGGTCGTAACAGCCTGCGGTTGAAGTGGAAGAAATAAAACAGTAAATCTCACAAATCAAACAAGAAATCACAACAATAACTAACTGAATAGTACGGAAATTTGCATTATAGATAATCAAAATTTTGTAAACAATGGAAAATAAACAATTTCAATTCAAGACGAACATCAATTGCGGCGGTTGTATCGCATCTGTAAAGCCGCACTTGGAAAGGCAGAGGGCATCTGCCATTGGGAAGTGGCCGGCCAACAAGGACAAAACTTACCGGAAGTCCGAGGGCATTACCGAGCAGGAAGAAATTCGACCGTGCAAAGGAGGTTCAAATAAACCTTTGGATGCCTGCCAGACCTTTGAAATCCCCTTTTTCCGACCAATTTCCATGAGGTTGGGTTGATAAAAAAGGGCTTTTTATCAATTCTGAAAAAAGGCGATAGGTTATTGCGTATATGGTTTTTTTTCCTTTTAAAAAAAAAAACGAAAAACGATATAAAAAACCAATCAATTTGAACTTTGTTGCGTTGAAAAATTATAGAAAAATATAGGCATTTTGACATTGTTCTTTTTTGGTTTTTCTTTATGATGCCAAGTAAAACTATGCCTGTTCCAAAAATTCAACAAAGACCGAGCAGTCTTTCTGCTCAAAGGAAACCCAAAAATCAGAACATAAAAAGGTTTTAAGAGCAAACCTGAAAAAAATGCAAAAGTGACAAATGGGGGGGGGTTTTTTCCCCAGTTTTTCAGGTGCGGTGTTCAACCATTCCTAAATTCCCAACCAATCAAATTTAAAAGGGAAAAAATCACTTAGCAGCAGCTAAAAAGCAAAATTCGGTTTCAAAGAAGCCTAATATTCCGGGCTTTTTCTCCCTTTGGCTACCGCCTAAAAAAACTAAAACTATGGCCTGATAGCCATAGGTATTCCCTTTAGAAGCTTTCCGGCTTTTGCAAATCCCTATTTGTATCATTTATTTAAAATTTAAAACAGAAATGGGTTTTCAACCCCCGTTTCTCAAAATGTAATTATTAGAAATCTTATAAAAATAGTGATGGTAATCGCCGTATTATATCATCAATAAACGGTTCGCACAAATCAAGAATGCGAAAACAGAAACCGTAAAGATTTTCGGCAATTGTGGTATATGCAAAACCACCATCGAAAAAGGGAGGAACGTAAAAAAGGAGCCAGTGGGGCTGGGGAAAAAGATACCAAGATGGCTACGTCACCAGAGGCGAAAAAAAAATCAGGATGAAATCCTGAAACGTATCCTTTTGGGGTTTTGACAGTGAGAAGTTCCGTGCGCCGGATGGTATATGCTAAACTGGCTGGTTGCGCCAGATGATAGCCCGTGAAGACGGTTGCCAAAAACAAGGAGGCGGGAATGGGCATGAATGCCGGACAAGAATCACGACCATAGCAAATGGCAGCAACAAAGATGCAGCCCAAAAAATCACAGCTAAAGGCTGTATTTGACAACTATTTTTTAGTGAAAGATGCTTTGATAAAAAACCCATGCGGCGACCCCGCCAAAGCCGTGAATTGGTATCCCTTTAAAACAGTCGATATGAATAAGCTATCGGCAGAGGAAATACGGCTTGGATGAAAGTGATGCAGGACTTGACGGCCAATGCGGGCATTTCAAAAATCAAAAGATGTTGCAAAACAAAGGTTTTTGCGGCACTTTCGGGAAGCATCTACACACTGGCCAAAGTGTCTAAACAGGATACTCCCCTTTATTACCAGCACTGCCCTATGTACAACGGAGGTAAGGGGGCCAATTGGCTAAGTAAAGAGAATGTGTTAAAAACCCATTTACGGCTCACAGATGCTTACCTGCGGCAGTACGGTCGAAACCATTAAATAACAGGTCTGAAAGCTATGGACAGTACAATGACATGGGCAGGCGCTTAAAGACCTAAGACAGCGTGGATCAGTATGGACTTTAGTCTGTTGCCGGACTGCCTGTTCTGTGCGTCAAGGGAGCCTGAAACTAAAACCGGAGGATTTTACGGTTACGGAAACCCATAGGTTTGAAAGCCTCGACACAGTCCTGATAACAATGCCGTGTTTATGCCATATCGTCCAATGAGGGGAAAAAAAAAAAGGCTACTTGTTGATGCCAGGTCATGGAAAAAAGCCCCATAATAAAAAAATTATGCAAATAATTTTAAAACCCGTTATGAAGAACGGACAAAGTGGTATATACGGAGGCCATCAACGGTAAAACTACGGTTGTGACTTGCAATGAAAAAGGCTATATGCCAAGTAGAAATGCGGCTTAAGAAATCGATGAGCATCGGCGGAAAGACCGAGCGGAAATCAGGGAAAATAAGATTTCACAAGGCGTACTGAAAATGCAGATTGACAAAAGCCCCCAAAGGGACAGGTATTTTAGTAGGCTGCGTGCCGGCTACTATCGTTTTTAAGAGCTGAACCGGATCCCGGAAGCTGCTTTAGCGCATGTTGATTATAAGAAAGTATTTATACTTGCAGGCTCCCGCTTGTAAAGGATTATGCGAGAACGAAAATGAAAGTGAATAACGCCATATACATTCTCTTATAATCGAAGTTTATAAATCCCTGTCTTTTCCGATTGTACACGCCTGTGCTGCCACCGGAAGAAAGGGTTCATTCATTCTTAACAATCTATAATATTTAATGCGATTATGAATAAATCACGTGTCCTATGCACCCACAGGTGCTAAAGACGAACCGGGAAAATGCCCGCTTGTGGCATGGCATTGGTTCCCGTTGGCGGTGCGTCAGTTTTCTCATGAACACACATCGGGACATGGGCATTCCGGGCATTCTCAACATGGCCATGCTGACGAAAACTTTAATAAACATGAGGGGCATCATACAGGCGATTTCCTCACTCGTTTTTGGATAAGCCTTGTCATTACAATCCCTATCCTGCTCCTGTCACACATGATACAGCAATGGTTGGGTTTCTCCTTGCTCTCAATGGCGATAAATATGTGCTGCTGGCATTGGGTACGGTGATTTATTGCTATGGAGGCTTACCTTTCCCTAAAGGGAATGATTGGCGAGGTGAAAGCCAAAGCCATAGGATGATGACACTTGTTGCCATTGCCATATCCGTAGCCTATGTTTATTCCGTAGCCGTTGTATTTGGCTTGCAGGGTATGGACTTCTTTTGGGAACTGGCAACCTAATTGACATCATGCTGTTAGGGCATTGGCTGGAAATGCGTTCCCAAATGGCTGCTCCACGGGCATTACAGTCATTGGTGGCTTTGCTGCCCAACGATGTTACCGTGGAACGTGGCGGAGAAGCTGTAAAGATAAAGCTCGAAGACCTGCAAAGCGGTGAAACGGCTATCATAAAACCGGAGAAAAAATTCCAGCCGATGGATTGGTACTGGAGGGCTTTCGTATATCAACGAGAGTATGCTTACCGGGGAAAGTGTTCCCGTAAAAAGGAAAAGGACGGAAAGGTCATCGCAGGCTCTATCAATGGCGATGGTGCGCTGAAAGTTAAGGTAACAGCCGTGGGAAAAGACAGCTACCTGAACAGGGTTATCAATCTTGTGCAGGAAGCGCAGGCTACTAAGTCTAATACACAGAACCTTGCGGACAAAGTTGCCAAATGGCTCACCTTTATTGCCATTGCCGTGGGCATAGGCACATTTGCCTATTGGTATGCAAGCAGTGGAGATATTGCCTTTGCGCTTGAAAGAATGGTGACGGTAATGGTAACGGCCTGCCCGCACGCATTGGGCATGGCTATCCCGTTGGTGGTCGCCATTTCCACAACGCTTTCGGCGACCAATGGCCTGCTCATCCGCAACCGTACGGCATTTGAAACCACCCGAAAACTTTCCACCGTCATTTTTGATAAGACCGGAACGCTCACCAAAGGTTCCCATGCCGTAGAAAAGGTTATACCGTTAACAGACGAATATAATGCCGATGAGGTTATCCAGTATGCTGCCGCAGTACAGCAAAATTCGAACACCATATCGCCAAAGGCATTATGGCTACATTGAAAGAAAAGAGCCTTGCCTTATGGAAGTCTGAAAACTTCAGCTATATGCAGGGCATAGGTGTTAAAGGTGTTGTGAACGGGAAAAATGTCGTAGCTGGCGGCCCGAATTATTTCACCGAAAACCACCTTTCCCTGCCGGAAATACCAAGCGAAATCAATCAGGAAGCCGAAACGGTCAACTTTGTCCTCATTGATGACCGGGTAATCGGCATCATTACTTTGGCAGACAGCATCCGTGAGGGTTCGGCACAGGCGATTGAGGAACTCAAAAAATGGGCATCAAGTCCTTTCTGCTCACCGGGGACAACGACAGGATTGCTGCTGCCGTAGCCGGAAAATTGGGTATGGACGGGTATTTGGCTAATGTGCTTCCGCACAACAAGCAGGAGAAAGTAAAGGAGTTTCAGGCAAAAGGCGAAATCGTAGCAATGACTGGTGATGGTGTAAATGATGCACCTGCACTGGCACAGGCAGATGTGGAGCATTGCCGTGGGTTCCGGTACGGACGTGGCTGCCGAAACAGCGGATATCATATTGGTAGACAGCGACCCGAGGATGTGGTCAAACTGATTGACTTCGGCAAACTTACCTACAAAAAGATGGTACAGAACCTGATATGGGCGGTTGGCTACAACGTTGGCAATACCGCTTGCGGCAGGCGTACTCTATCCGAATTTTGTTTTAAGTCCCGCTATGGGTGCTGTGCGATGAGTGTAGCACCATGTAGTGGCTATTAACGCAAGTTTTTTAAAAATCAAAAAATAAATAAAAATGAAAAATCTAACATTATCAATCATTGCTGTTATCATGGCATTTGTAACAGTATCATGCAATCAGGCATCCAACAAAAACGAGCAGTCTTCAAGTGATACTGCTGTTGTATCACAAGAACAGTCAGCTTCCCAACCAAAGAGGATGATACGGTAGCTGCGCCCGTTGTGAGTGAAACTCCGAGCGGTCAGGAAGCAAAAGCAACAGGAAAAGAAGAAGCAAAAAACTTTTCTATTGCGCCCATAGTTACCGATTATCTGTCCTTAAAGAACGCCCTTGTTTCGGACGATGACAAAGCTGCCGCCAGTTCAGGGAAAAAGCTGTTAGCTACCCTGAATAAAGTGGACATGAAAGCCGTTCCTGCGATAAGCACAAAAAGTACATGGACATAGCGGACGATGCTAAAGAACACGCAGAACATATCGGGGAAAATGTCGGCAACATCACCACCAGCGGGAACATTTGGCCTCAGCTTGGCGAAGATTTGAAAGACCTGATTGATTTGTTCGGTACATCGCAAACATTGTATCAGGACCATTGCCCGATGTTCAATGACGGTAAGGGTGCTGTTTGGTTCAGCGAAAACAAGGAAATCAAAAACCCTTACTACGGTTCTAAAATGCTGACCTGCGGTAAGGTGGAAAAAACAATTAACAGCAAATAAATTTCGGGTTATGGAAAATATGCAAAACATCACAATGCGGGTCATGCCTCGGAGCATGGCACGCACAATCCAAAACATGCTTCGGCATGTACAAACGCTTTGCGGTGATGGCTGTCGCCATGTTCGCAGTGATGTATTTTATCATGTACGCCATGATTGACGAGTGGCAGAACCTGATACCCAATATCAATAACCTGTACATGACCCTGCTGATGACCTCGGCAATGCTGCTTATCGAATTAGCGATAATGAAAGTGATGTACCCCAACAGGAAGATGAATTGGGCGATAGCCATCATCTCGGTTGCTGTTGGCATCTTTTCATGGTTTGGTATCAGGGAACAAATCAATGTCGGGGACAAGCAGTTTGCAAAGGGTATGATACCCCATCACGCAGCAGCCATATTGATGTCCGAAAAGGCACACCTGACCGACCCGGAACTGATAGAGCTGCAAAAAACATACTTAAAACCCAAGCGGAAGAAATTGAACTGAATGAAGCGCAAGCTAAAGAGTTTGAAGAAAGTAAATAATAAAATTTAAAAAACAGTTTCGACATGAGCAAAATAATAATCGGCTTTTTATTTCCTTATCACCCTGCTATTCACCGCTTGCGGACAGGTAGGGTCAAATAAGGATGAAGCGATTCACAGCATTCGCAGGCAACTCCGGAAAGCCACGGGCATAGTAACCAAATAGGTGAATTGGTTCCATCGGATGAAGTCTGCATGGTCAACGATGCCTATATGGCAAAAGGCAGTTTGACGTAAAATTTGATGGTAAAACCTATTACGGATGTTGCGAAATGTGTAGGAACGTATTCCAAAAGATGCGACCGTGCGGATGGCGATAGACCCTATTCCCATAAGCAGTAGACAAAGCTAATGCGGTGATTGCTGTGACAGGAAATAACGGTGAAGTTTCTTATTTTGAAAACAAGGAGAATTATGCCAAGTATGTGAAAAAACAGTAGACACAAAAAGATGAAGCCACAATAAAATAATTATGACCATAAAGAAGAAAATCATATTGGGGCTGGCTGTCGTCCTGATTGCCATACAGTTCTTTCAGCCCTTACGGAACCAGGCGGTTGAAGTGCCAGCCACCCATATCGAAAGGGTGTACACCGTACCCCAAAATGTAAAGGCTATCCTTGTTCAGTCCTGTTATGACTGCCATAGCAACAATACCCATTATCCGTGGTACAGCCGTATCCAGCCCGGCGCATGGTACATGGCAGAGCATATAAAAAAGGGGAAAGAGGAACTCAACTTTAGCGAATTTGGCGACTATTCTGTCCGCAGGCAGCGAAACAAGTTCAGGGCTATGGCCGGGCAGGTTAAGGACGGGGAAATGCCGTTGTCATCATACACACTAATTCATCGCAATGCAGTATTGTCACCGGAGATAAGCAGGTTTTGATAGCGTGGTTTAGCACAATGGAAGACAGCATTAAATAAAATTTTTCAAATCATGAACAGATATAATAAAATACCTATAAGAATTTTGCAAACAGTGCTGATACTGCTTTGCACAAAACATTTTCGCACAGAAAGTAGGTGCGTTACGAGTGTATGTAAAAGACACATTGGTAAACTATGCCGGAAGAAAAAGAGCCATTGCCTAAAAGGGCAAATCCCCATGCCCACCCTTACCTTTACCGAGGGCGACACTGCCGAAATAGTGGTGCACAACCAATTGAAAAAAAAGCACATCACTTCACTGGCATGGTGTGTTCCTGCCCAATAAAGAAGACGGTGTGCCCTGGCTTACACAAAAACCCATCGCACCGGGCAAACCCACACCTACGTTTTCCGATTATCCAGCATGGTACGCACTGGTACCATTCCCACTCAGGATTGCAGGAAGATTGGCATGTACGGAAGTTTTATCATGAAGAAAGAAGCGATGATAAGACATTCAGACAAGGGAATTGACGATTTGCCGACCGTTCCAATTATATTAAGTGAGTGGACAATCTTAACCCCGACAACATTAACAGGATGTGCATAATGCCAACGATTGGGCTGCTATCAAAAAAGAGGCTACACAATCATACGTTGAAGGATTAAAGAAGGGAAATTTGGAGTGAAAGTAAAGAATGAATGGAAGCGAATGCTGGCAATGGATGTTAGTGATGTTTACTATGATAAAGTCCTAATAAATGGTAGCCATAGCAAAGATTTGAAAACAATTGATGGTAAAAAGCTAAAAGCAGGCGACAAAGTAAGATTGCGTGTTTCCAATGGAGGGGGGTCTTCATATTTCTGGCTAAGGCTGGAGGAAAAATTACAGTAGTAGGAGTGATGGGGAAAGATGTTGAGCCTGTAGAGGTGGACAGGTTAATCATTGCCGTTTCTGAAACTTACGATATTGTAGTGACTATCCCTCAAATGGTTTGGCTTACGAGTTCTTAGCAACAACCGAAGACAGGAACCAAATTGGGGTTTATTTATAGGTGATGGGGGAAAAAGTTTTTTCCCCGCTCCCCCGATTGAAGTATTTTGGGGGATGAAGATGAGAACGATATGATGAAAATGAATGGCGATTTGGGCGATATGGGCAAAAATGAGCCTTAACCAAATGGACATGAATGTAGTGATGACCCGAAATTACCGGAGATGCAACAAAAAAGAGACCACAAAACATGAGGGGATGGGCATGGATAAGACGCTAACCGAAACGCTAATGCCTTGGGGGACATCAAACATTAAATTATGCTATGTTGCAACGTTATAACACCCTCTTCCAAATGATGCGCCAAAAAGTTGAAATTCACACTTACTGGCAACATGAACCGCTATGTATGGAGCAGGGTAAAAAATACTTTTGGGAAACGACAAAATACCTGTAAAAAAGGAGAAATATTACGGATTACCCTCATAACAATTCCATGATGCGTCATCCCATGCATCCAGGATTTGATTTTGGGTTTTTAACGGGAAGGAGAAAAATCGCCTTTGAAAAAAGTATTGGGCATTATGGGTGGAAACGGATACTATAGAGTTTTAGAAATGAGGGAAAGGGGATTTTTTTCCTTTCCATTTCTTTATCAAAATGGCAGGAATGCAGGGTGTTTGAAGTTAGATTCAAAAACCCTATTTACCCGATAAAGCAAAAAACCTATAAAGAACTGAAGGGAAAGCAATATGCCTCACTTTTTGATTGAAAAAGACTTTGCAAGAATGGGAAAAGAGGGGGAGCATGTTGAAAAAAGATGGTTTAGGTACAGAATGGGGTTTAGGGTATAATAGTATGCACGGTTATGAAATAGAAACCCCTTTGGTAGATACAGGAAAATGCAAGGTTCATGCCCTTGTGGTTTTTTTTACC
>JAHBCN010020157.1:0-15509 GCA_019359885.1 Listronotus oregonensis
TTTTAAGTAACCTAGCTTTTTAATTTTTTAAAAAAATTAAATTTTAAAAATATTGAAACATATACAGGGTGTTCCATTTAAAATAACAAAGTTGTCCTATATGGAAAATCGGATTTTTTTTTAGCTAAGGAATGTAATAAAAATGGTAAAATACAGAAAAACTTTAAAAAATATAAGTTATTTGCAAAAGCTCTTTACTTTATTTTTAAAATTTTTCGATAAAATGGGTAAAATTGGAGGCCCCCCTGTACTAAAAAGCTTGATTACCTTATCTGATAAATAAAGTGTAGAAAAAAATATTGAATAAGTGTCTTTTTTTAAGCTTCTAATTGGTAATAGTACCTTGAGTGCGAGTTTTGATTTGACCATTGGTAAATAATTCGTACAGTAGTCTTAATTTTGATTATTTTAATAAAGTGTATTGGCACAGGTTTATAAAAAAATGAACAAATGGACAAATCATTATTAGTTAAAAACTAAAAATTGTAAGGTTTTTTAAAAGTTTTAAATTTTTAGTTTTTATGATTTTTATAACCCCTTACTTGCAACTTTTATATAAACGATTTTTGGTAACTTGACTTTTTTGGGTTCTAAAGCTGTTAAAATAAAGAGCTAAGTTTGGGAAACCCTGTATTTTATATTTTAAGTTTCATTAAAAATAAAAATATCGAATAAAACGCAAATAGTTTTGTTTTGTTTAGGCTTCGTACAAGAAAAATTTAATAAAGAATCCTAAAACTATAAATTTATCCCAACAGTGCGGAAATTTCTTACAAATTGCTTTATATTTGTTTTTCAAATCTTCTAATATTAGGTTTCGTTTAAAACTTTACATTTAAATGCATTTGTTTTTAAACCTTTTAAAAAAGAAATTAATTGGTATAATGGGCTTTTAAGTCTTCTGGTTAAAAATCTAAAATGGCTTTTAGGAATTATATTTTTTTAACTTTATTTTTTCTTGGTTGTGCTTATATTATTATTGTTTATTAAAAAAAAACCTTTTTTAATTTGTGTTAATTTACATTTTTCTAGCGTAAATTAATCTTTTCTAAGGGAGAGGTCCGAAGGTGCTTCAGTTATGGGCTCTACTTGGCGTGCAGGTGTGGAGGTATTTACCAAACACCAAAATGTGGGTGCCAACTGGCTTTGTTTCGAAAATCAACATCAAAGTGGTAGGACTTTATGTACCAAATAGTTGGACGTCCTTTTCGTAAGGTGCGAAAGGATATGGTTGTTTTTTTTTGTTTTAAGTTTTTAAAATTTATAACCTATAATTAAAAAAATAAGAAATTAAAAATAAAATTACCCCCTTTATTGATTAAAACTAACAATTAAATGTCAATTTTTTTCTTTTTAAACATATACCAAAATTTTAAGCCCACGCGAAATGGGGCCCATAACTTATGCACCTCTTTTCCCTCTTGATAAAAAAGTTAATCGACTTTAGGGGCGATAATAGCTAAAGCTGTGAAGATTTTTTTTTTAACCAATAACCCCAATGTTGGGTTTGGTCTAAATTATTAAAGAAGTTATTAAAGTGTTAATAAAAGTTTTTTTTCGACTTTATAGTTATGTTTTAAAAGTAATAATTTTATTAAATATATTGTGTTGTATATTATTTAACAATATATTTATTAAATGTTAAATATTGTTGTTTATTGTTTGTTAGCTTTTACTTATATTTCCTGTTATAAACATATAAAGTTTCTTGGACATTAATCATTAAAAATATCTTAAATGTAAAAATTGCTTTGGCTTTAAAATTTAAGGACCATTTTATTAAGATTTTAACATAACCTGACCCTGGAGGTAATCAGTATTGAAGTTCTATAAAATATTTCAAAATATACCTTTAAGTAAAGTTTACAATAATTTTAATTTCACATTTTTTTTACCTTGTCGTGGAATAAAGGTGTTTTATTACTTACTCATAGCAGTAAAGGCAAATTAGTTTCAGGTAATGTCAAAAAATTTAAATCTCTTTAATAAGATAATATATTTTGTCAAACTTTGAAATAGGAAATACAAAAAAACATAATGTTACTTTACCGCGATGTATAGTTGCAAATTTAAATTATGTGTCAAATAAAACTACTCATTTGTAGTTTCTGCAGAAAGTTAAATAAAATATAAGCTAAACTCTACATTTTTGTAGTTTTTTTTTGTAATTATTATTACGGCACTTTTATCTATGGCATAAGATATACTCATGTTCATTAATTTTTTTCCAATTCAATAAGTATTATTCATAATAACCCATAATTTTTGTAATTATGGATTGGTATAAATTGCATGATTCATGTTAAAGGTTATTAAACTGCAAGTGGCAGCTGCATTTACATAGCAAACTAATGAATTAGTTTAGCCAAATGGTACGAAAAACTAAAACTAGATTGCCTAAAATATTTGCCCTTTATTATTATATGTAATACATTTATAATATTGATATATTTTGAGACATGACAGAAAATCATTGGGACATTAATAGACTTACAGGCCGTTATAAATAAATGTTTTTTCAATAATGTTTCCACATCATAACATTTAAAGAAAATGGGTTTAATGGGGATAATAGGAATATAAGTTTTTTGGCCGATACTTATAATGGTGTGTCATTAGTGCCTATATTATAAATTTAACGCTAGTAAGCATCATAAAAATACACATTGTGAAACCCCCTAGATTTATTGTTAGTAAATATTATTTTTTAAGATATTTTATTTATGGTTTGTCAAATGAAAATTATTTGGAAAGACACTTTTTGTGCCTTACCTCTTTGTCCACATCGATATTCAATGTTTATTTATTCTGCTATTTTCTTTTTGACTTGGATAAAAATTACCTTTTACTTTAGATCGTAAATTCAGCAAACCTTTATTATTTCCTTATCAAAAATTACAGTTTTTGTCCATGATAGGCCTTTAATATTTCGATGAAAAAATGTATAACGGCTGACCTATGTTCCATGCACGACTAAGTTAATTGCGATAGCGGAAATTGACCAAACCTAAATATTAGCAGGAGTCATTAAAACAAAGCATCCAAATAATGCAAATCTTCAACAAACGTTAAGTTTATATTTGCTGATCTAATCTAATAACATATCATCTGAATGTAGGGATTATTAAATATATATAGGAAACAATATTGAAAATATAAAAATGCTTTAAAGCAAAGTTTCGTAATTCATATGACAGCAATTTACCTAAAAAATCATTTTGAAACTACTTAAATTACCAAAAAAAAAAAAAAAACAGAAATTTTGCAAAATTAATTAAGTTGTATTTTTTTAAGTTTGTTTTCAAGAATATTTTTAAATTATAAACTATGGATCTTGTAGCTTATCAATGGTTTAGTCTAAAAAAATGGGTTAAAGTTTATTTTCTTTGTTAATTTTTAAAATGTCCTTTAAGTTTAGAAATCTGTCATGTATGACACTATTTAAAAAAAGAGTAACATAATTTTTAATAGAAAGTAATAATTAGAAATAGTTGGGGTAATTTTTTGTCTTGTGACCACCTATGTTACCATGCTCTGGATGTCTTAAGTAAAGTGAAGAAGTGTGAGTAAACTTAAACGGGCTAATGGTTTATCCATTTGCTCGTTTAAGTTTCGTGATGTTTTAATAGGAGCTGCTTGTAAGAAAAATATATTAGCTAATTTTTTAGAGCAAAATTCGTAAAAATACATTTAAATAAAGGGCAGGTCCTCGCCCACTCGTTGGTGCGCAAGAATGCTAAGGGGTTGTAAGAGATACCATACATTTGAAATATTCAGGTTAGGGGGGGAAAAAAACCAAAAAAATTTCTTTTTTTTAAATGTTTTTTTAATTTTTTTAAACAAAATAAAATATTTATATATATTTTCAAGATTTAATGGGCACAATAATAATCATAAAATTGTGCTTTTTTATATTATAAATATTAAATCAGATTTTTTGTGATTCTTGCTATGGAATATTACACGCTTTATTTAACCAACCATATTTTGCTCCCCATTTAACCAACCATTTTGTTTTATTTTTTATGTTTTAGCCTGTAATTCTATATATTACGCCTATCCCGATATTTTTGTTAAAGTAACATTTAATAGTTGCAAAAATATTTCTTAATTTTATTGATTGTTTCAAGATTTTTAGATTTTTAAAAATAAAACATTTTTTTACAAATATTTTGATAATTTGCACTTTTAATTTTTAACCCCTTTGTGAAGAGTAGTAAAAACCATTAAGTGCGTAACCACTACCCAAAATTTACTTAATGATATATTCTAAAAGTCAAAGTCAATAAAGTAGATTAAAGGGAATTTTTTTTTACGTTTATTGTCTTCATTTATTTAAACAACTCGATTTAATTAGTAAGTATTTCTACTCGTTTTCAAGTGAATACTTTAAAAGATGTTGCGAATGCTTTAGGTTGGGGGGGGATTTATTTCCTCACACATTTTTGAAAATTTTAAATTTGGAAATTTTAAAAATTTAAAAAATTGACCTACCCCCCCAAAAAAAAAAGGGGTGACAGGTCAGGTGCGTGACCCTCTTTGAACTCTTAATCTGCCACGGAAAGTTACAACCAAATAATTTCATCATCTCTGTAGTAATAAGTGGGGCTTATTTTGTTAATGGACATCTAAATTTGAAAAATAGTTTTTAATTGTCCTGATATCTACATCTGTAAGCTGAAAGCAGTAGGCTTATTGCTATAGAAATAATGGAAAGTTAAAATTATTTTTCAGATTTAGTTGCCCATATTTCCTAATCCGATTAAGATATACATATCAGGTGTGGTATTTTTAAAGCCCTTTAAAAAATCTCTTTAATGGTGATACAATATATAGCGTGTTTCATTAAAATATTGCTATTTTACTATGAAACACATGTCGATGCCCATATTTCCGAAACTAATAAAGTCCTTGTGGAAAAAGCCTGATAGATCCAAATAAAATACGATGTTTGATTAAAAGTTATTTTTAAAACCGCAATTCCGGATACTTACAGATTGACAAACAAAATAATGGATTTATGTTTTTTTGTATAGTTTACCATGGGATAATGATCAGAATAATGGAAAAAAAGCAAAATAAAGTATAGGCAGTTCCAAACTATTGTTTTGCTAAAAAGATTACTGGTGAATTTAAATGATTTTTTATAAGAATGTATCAGTAAAGTTATAATAGAATTTCTATTAACATTTTCATCCAAATAGACCTACCAGGCTTCTTACTAGAACCTAACATTTACATTCAGACTTTTTACACAGGGTTAGACATATTCAATGTGATATTTTTAAAAGTTTTTTGAGTTCTTTAAAATGGTAATGCAATATACAGGCTGCTGCTCAAAAAAAAAAAATGCTAATTAACTACCAAATTTAAAACACGATTGTCATTTTTTTCTGCTTTCTTTATTCGTTAAGAGTGTAAAAAATGCTACTTGTTTGACATTTAGACAATTTCGTATTTTGACTAATAACAAAGTTATTAATGGTGAACACTTAATTTGCATAACCCTGTCTAAGAAATTGAAAAGAATATAAGCCTTGCTAAAATATGCTTTATAATAAAAGAAATATACTAAATTATTAAATATTTGACAAACCTGCAATCTGGGCCACACGATATAAGGTAAACCTTGGGGCTATGTAAACGTGAAATTAAAAATAGTTTCGCTAGTCATTATTCGCTACGTTACATTTCAATTTTATTTTTCCATTTTCTACAGATATATAAGCACGTTTTTAAAAACAAAAAAAAAATTTTTGTTTTTTTTTTTTTAAAAATAATTTTAAAATTTACAAAAAAAAAATTTTATATATATATATATATATATATATATATATATTTTATATATATATATATATATATATATATATATATATATATATATATATATATATATATATATATATATTTTATATATATATATATATATATATATATATATATATATATATATATATATATATATATATATATATATATATATATATATATATATATATATATATATATATATATATATATATAATAAAAAAATTTTAAATTTTTGGCAAGAGGCTTTTTTATAAAATGAAAAAAAAATAAAATATCTGGTAGGTATGATTACTAAGGTTGGTTGTTTTAAAATTTTGAGCCTCCAAATATGGATAACCCCGGGTCACCAATCCATCAAAGTGTTACCCTTGTTGGGGGGGGGTCACACCGAAATTGGGGGAACCCGGGGGAAACCCAAACCCCTTTTTAACATCTGTAACATAATACAGCTGAACGTTAGAAGCAACCCGGGGCCATCTCGTCAAGTAATTTCAAAACAACCAATCTTAGTATCGACAGGTAAGATGTTATTGCGCCATGTAGTGTATTACGCATTTAAAAAAAATTTTTTATATATATATATATATATATATATATATATATATATATATATATATATATATATATATATATATATATATATATATTTATTTTTAAATAACCCAATAAGGTTAAATTTTATGCATATGAAATGTTATGCAAATGATTTAATAAACTTAAAAAAGTAACTCATTATGCCACTTCTTTTTATTTTGCTTTTTTTCCCTTAAAAGGGAAAAAAGCAAGAATTACTGTTATATTCTGTTTTCTGGAAATAATATTACTATTAGTACATAAATAGTTACTTTCAAATGATACATCATTTTTCAAGTTGTACTACTAGTATAGATAGATCAATGGTATAAGAAAAAAATTAACTAAAAGCTAGAATTTTTAAGTCATCAAAATTTATTAGTAATATGGGTGTGTATGTGTTTATTACATTTAATTTATAATGCTAAAATTTACTCCGATCAATTATAATTTCGAAAATATACTTTGTATGTTGTGCATTGTTTTTTATTAAATTAAAAAAATATGTTAACTAAAAGTTGCTTATTAACCCATATTACTTTAAAAACACCAAGAGACTCGTGTTTTCGATACAGAGGCGTAAATTATAAAAAAATATATTTAATTTAAAACAACTTTAGCTGTTTTAAATAATAATACATTTAAACCAAGATCTTGTACAAATATTAAACTTAAATATTTTAACATTTTTAAATAAATATATAACATGATTAATTTATGAAATGCTTATGTGCTTGTGTTTACCAAAAGGTACTACCCAGAATTATATTCACTTCCAACTTGACCACACCCCCACTCCACAAAACGATTGCCTGATGAGTCTCAAACTTACACTGTTTAGCGCAAACATTTATAACTTTTAACGCGCTAAATACTTAATTATAATTTAACAGTACTAAATTGAAAACGATAATTGTTACTAAAAAAAGAGATGATCATATTTTAAAAATATTAAGCAAACTAAAAGCTAAATAAATTACATATACCTATTGTTGTTCATAAAAAAGATCTTTTAACCTCTTATCTAACGCAAGAAAATATATTATATAGGTACTATTATAAAATTTTATTATGAAAAATTAAGACCCTATATAACTGTATACAATCACAAAAAGTGCACGACGGTGAAAATGATTTAACAGTTAATTATTAAAAAAAATTGCCTAAAGAAATTTTATTAAAACATTTTAAAAAATCAATTGGATTTTTAAGAAATATGCACTCTTTTTAAAAGAGTCAAATATATTTGAAACCATATTTAAAACAAAATTAAAATAAAAACAACATTTTTATCATTAAACAAAGAAAATACATGATTTTTGTGGACAGTGCTTTAATGTTACTGATAGAGATGAGAAGTATCTTTATTTAGCACCTAAATACTGTAAAAAAATTTGAGTTACCCGCATTATGCAAATAATATTTTTATTATTTATACAAGGCAAGAAATTAAAGCCTATTTGAAAAGTTATCTAAAAAGCGAAGTAGAATTTTTTTACTGTTATGTAAATATAACATAAAACATTAAAATATGGTAATATCGGTTTCTAATCCTCCTTGTTTACCCCTATGTACCTTATATTATATATAGTAAAATATTAAATGCCTCTATAACTGTTTAAATTTAATGGTTTTTCTATTGCCAAAATATCCTTACAATTTTTAAATCTATTATACAGGGTGTCCCAAAAGGTATGGTCCAAAGTTTGGGATCATGTAAATTGGATCAAAATAAGGTCACAACTTCATATAACTTTTTGCTCTATGCCCCTTCTTTACCGGCTATTTAGCTCTTAAAGGTAACAATTGAAAATCGATTTTTTATTAATAAGTTTTGAACGGCTTATACGATCTGGAATGTTTTTTTGTTGATTAATTCTAGCTAATAACTGTCTTGCATTAACTGCTATAAACATGCCCTAAAACCACCAAAGATACCAGGTCCGGACTATCAAATTTGTAAAAAACTTCAAAATTTTTGCAGTGTTGCCATATTTAACATTTTGACCTTACTGGTATTCCCCTGAGTTTTTTATGGAAAAAAGGTATACTTTATCTTTATTGATAGGACTAGCGGTTTTCGCGTAAAATGCATTTAAAATCATTAAGGTATACTCGAGGGCTCTCGATAAGAACTATCCTGGGGCTCTCAATAAGGTGTACATAAGGACTCCCTATGATTCTTATGTCAAAATCTACTACCAGAAGTCAATTTTCAGCTAAAAATTATAAATAAAAAGTTAAATAAAAACAAAAGAACCATACAGCAAAGTATAAACTTTATAATTAAAAAGAATTTTTGCGCTGCAATAAGGAATAATCCTAACATGTTGTTTCAGGTTTAAAGAGCATGTTTTACTAAATTAAGAAAATGTGTAGCTGTACAGGGTGCTCACTTTGAACACATACCTCAGTTAAATTAACGCATAGCAGTTTTTTTTTGTTGTTCAACTAATAATTATAAAGTTTCTACTTTGCTGTATGATTTTTTTGTTTTTATTATTATTATTTTTTAATAAAATAAGTTTTTTCTTAACTTTTAATTTATAATTTTCAGCTAAAAATTGACTTCTTGTAGTAGATTTTGATATAAGATTCATAGGGAGTCCTTAAGTACACCTTATTGAGAGCCCCAAGGTATATCTATCGGGAGCCCTCGGGTATACCTTAATGATTTTAAATGCATTTTACGCGAAAACCGCTAGTCCTATCAATAAAGATAAAGTATACCTTTTTTGCATAGAAAATTCAGGGGAATCTACCAGTAAGGTCAAAATGTTAAATATGGCAACACTGCAAAAATTTGAAAGTTTTTTACAAATTTGATAGTCCGGACCTGGTATCTTTGATGGTTTCGGGGCATGCAAAACAGTTATTAGCTAGAATTAATCAACAAAAAAAAATCCAGGTCGTACAAGCCGTTCAAGAGTTATTAATAAAAAATCGATTTTCAATTGTTCAAAGAAGGAGCATAGAGCAAAAAGTTATATGAAGTTATTACCTTATTTTGATCCAATCTACATGATCCCAAACTTTAGACCATACCTTTTGGGACACCCTGTATAATACTAGCGATGCACACTGACACCCTCTAGTCTTTTGACCCAATCTCTTATAATTATTATTGAAAGCTTTTTGGCTAATTTAACCTAAATATAGTAATTAAAACTACAAATTAGCATAAGAGAACCAACAAAATGGCGGTTTCGGAAAAGGTCCAACAGAAAAAGGACTGTAAAGCTGTTCAGTAATAAATGACTTGGCGTGATAAGTGTTCATTATTTTGTTATAATGTTGAAGGATATGCAAAGCAACGGAGAAAAAAACGAAAATAGGCAAAAAGTTAGAAAAGTCATCGTACCAGGTTTTTGCTTGTTATAGAAAAATAGAACAAGGTCAATTACGATTAATTTTAACCGTAAAGTAGATTGTGTCGTGTATAAATAAAAATGTAAATAGATACTTCCTTCTTAGTATTCCCTAGGATTAGTAAAATATTTTATAAAAAACAATTAATAACCCGACAAAGAAGCTTTTAAAGCCCTTATGAAAGCATTAAAGTCAAACAAATATGTTAAATTTTGAACAAAAATATGACATGTAAAGTTTACACGCTAAACTTATGTAGGTATAACCGTAACATTTTACTAACATTTATCTAGCAACTGTGCAAAAATTAGCCGGTTATTTATTAATTTCCTAACATCATGAATTTGACATGTTATGGGTGTAGGTTTCGTTAAATGCCAAAGTATTTTTGTAGGTCAATATATTTTCGGATGTTTTCGATTTAAAATCTTATAATGTAAGTAAAAAAGGGCTATTCGTAAATTTGACAAGTTTGATGCACACCACATTATACATGTCTCAGAATTTTTAGAGATAAATGAGTTGTAGGATATCCCACAAGAAATGTACTCGCGTTCTGTTTCGAAAAATTATTTTTATTTTAAAATTAAAAGCGGGGACCAATTTAGAAATTTTGGCGGTAACAGAAACACGAAACTGTTTGATTTTTATTTTACTTTTCCTGACTTTATCTTTAATAATAAAAAAGTCTAATACACTTGCTTGTATTACTTTTGAAACAGCAGTTTATGGTACCTTTTTTTTTGAAATTAACATTTTGTCTACGGGTATTATTCATTAATTTTGTTCCTTTTTTTAAATTTTTTTTAAATACCAGTCTTAAATTTTCATAGCATAATTAAAAGCCAATTGTACTCTGTAAATAAAAAACAATAGTAATGATTTTTTAAGAAGCAAATTAAAATTAAGGTTTTTATCTGTTGCTATGCATATAAATTTTTTAAAATTTGACCGGCTTCTAATAAAATGACATTAGGTCTTTATTAAAATATTATATTTTATTGGTAATGACATAACAAAATTTTAATTAGTTTTTAATAGATGTAAAACTTTTTAAAAATTTGCACCTTCAAAGAGGCCATTATGCAATAAAATGTTCTGGAAAAAATTTATACCTTAGTAATCAAATACCCATAAAATTCTTAAAATTTATAAAACTACAATCTTATAAAAAAAATTCTATTAATTTTACTTACTTTGTATGAGATATTTAATTACCTTAAATATAATTCCAAATTACAGCATTATTTTGCATCTTAAAGTACTAATGTTAACACTGTATTTAATTATTTAATGAATTGAATAGCTTCTTTATTAATGGTCAAATAAACCGTTAAACACAATCTTTCGCAATCTTGCCTCGATACCGACGTTTTGGCGCCTTCTAACTTTATTTCCATTGGAATGAGCTTTAATTTAGTGGAAAATGGAAGATGTAATTTGCCATAACCAGGCAGTGTTTGATTCATATTTCTTTTTTTGGAGTTCTCGTAAATTGTTAAGTTAAACTTTACTTTAGCTGCAAAGCATTTTTTAACTAATTAGTAATTATACTTGACAATCCAAATGTTTTATTCATTTTATAGTTGGTATTTCCTGATTTTGTTATATAGTTACGTCACGTTAAAAAAATCACTATTTTAGGCAATGTAATAAGAAATTAGTATTTAAATAGTTTATCTGTTGGAATTATCTTCTACTATGCTTGTATGTACTTAATGGCCTTAAACGTTAATTTTTCTAAACTAAATTTCTGTGAAACTGTGCTGTATAGTTACCATTGCAGTAAAATTGCGTTCCATAGATCAAAAGCAATCACTGTTGAGCATCCGCACTTTGTGACTGGTGGTAATAGAATAACCTATATAATCATTTGACAACATATCACACTTGTGTAAAAACAATGAGATAAATAAATAAGTGGGTGTATACAATATTTGGTGTACAAGCTGAAATGTCTTTAAAAACAGTCAATTTAAATAACGGGACGAAAATAAAGGCGCTAAGGTTTCCAAATTTTTAAATTAGTATGCATCTTTGACTAAATTTGTCGTAAATTAATTAATAAGTAAAAATAAATAAAAAATATTAAAGTTAAAATTTAATTTATCATCCGATCGTAAAAATGTAACGTTATAATTCTAATTTAATTTCTTTGCCTAATATTTCTTATCTCTTGTCCAGTTATCCATAGGCTATTTTCAAATTCCCAATTAAGTATCTACGAATACACATGTTGCTTTGTTTTTACCTTTTTAAGATGTTGGTCGTCAGAGGGCAATTGTTAGATTTGCTTATAGAAAAACTCGTTTTTATTTGTGTTGAAACGATGTTATGTAAATATAAGTATCTGTAAATTTCTTTGTATCCGTTTGAGGTAGTAGATATTGTACAATGTTAATCTACTACCATTTGGTTATGACTTTTAAAAAAACTATTTTCGATTGAGGTATTTGAGCTCATAACACAACAAATGATGTTATGAGTCTATAACTCAACTAGTTCTGTAATTATGAAAAACAAATTTAAATATATAAAAATATAATATTTCCAATATATATTTATATTATATTACTATAAATAATAACAACACGCTTTTTAAATTTCTATAAAACAATTTTGCTACTGATAATAATAATAAAAGTGTAGGTGTAATTGTAATAGATTGGACTGTTGACCGATTTGGCTCGTACTAGGGCTGACATACTTCCTTAGTGGTTTTGATCCCAAAATTTGCTGCGCCAATTTATATATATATATATATATATATATATATATATATATATATATATATATATATATATATATATATATATATATATATATATATATATATTTTTGTATGTTTACTTGACATAAAGAATTGTCTTTTTAAAAAACAAAAAACAAATGGCTACATGATATACAATTTTGTACCATGGTCTAAACAAGTAACAATTTCCCACAATTAGCATTAAAAAATGTGACAAATGTTAAAGTTGAAAAGGATTAAAGGTGGGCAATTAATATACGAAAGTTATAACAGTATTTTCTTATTTTATGTTTGTAGATAAAACGTTGTACATCACCCGTGTGTAGTCTACCCACAAAGGGAGCTACTCCGAGCAGACATCTGTTGGTACACCGATGGCTCCAAAACCAAGGACGGTGTTGAAGCTGGAATATATGGACAGAGGCCAAGGGCAGAGTTTTCCTTTAGCCTGGGCACTCTCGCAACCATATTTCAAGCGGAGGTATTTGCTATTGAGATGTGTACTAGATCGCTGGTTGATCGGCAGTGCACGCGTAAGACAGTTAAAATATTCTCCGACAGTCAAGCAGATCTTAAGGCGCTTAAATCCAACCGGTGTAATTTTTAAAACCGCCTGGAATTGCCAGGATGCGCTGACCAAACTGTGTCAAAACAACAAAGTTACACTACTGTGGATACCTGGACACACCGGCCTAGAAGGTAATGAATCCGCAGACCTCCTTGCCAAAAGGGGGGCGGAAACAAAATTCACAGGGCCGGAACCGGTCATCGGTATATCTTATGAACGGCCAAGCAGTTCATATCAAGCGGACACAAAGAGAAAATATTCGGTACTGGCATGGACTTCCGGGTCTCAGACACTCGAAGGCCTTCATTGAACCAACAATGTACTGTCAAACTACTGGAGCAATCAAGGTACACCTTAAAACTCTAGTGGGACCCCCCCTGCAGATTAAATACCACATGCCAAGATCGGCCTAGCGGAAGACGCCGAGTGCCGCATGTGCATGGAGGGGATGAATCGGCAGAACACATCTGTGTTCTGCCCAGCAATAGCTCGACTAAGATTCACAATCCTCGGCAATGACACCTTTGTTGCCGGAGGGGTGAAAGATCTCTCTCCCAACAGGATCATCAGATTTATTAGGAGTCTGGACCTGGTAGGAGAAATATAAAAGGGTGTGAGCCTCAATAGACCGATTGGTCGCGGTGGAAGGGGGTTATACCCACTCACTTTAAATCTACCTACCTACCTCCCCCTGTGTTTAACCATGACTACAACACTGTGTGATTAGAATGACTCGGTCTTCCCGTCATTCTAATCTTTACCTCGTTCTTGTAATCATGTTCATAAATGTACTTGTAAGGTACATTATTGTTATAGTACCACTATTTTGTCTTTTTTTATCTTTATGACAGCCCATGTCGACTTTTTTTTTTATAAAGCCTTAGTATCAGGTACCCGTGGAAGCCGGGTTTTTAGATGTTTAACCCCATTTATACCGTAGTTTCGTCAACGTTTTCCGAGTACCAAAATATGCAGATTTTGTATTTCACTGGGCTTTTTAGATAACGCGGTAATGCGTTAATGCCACCACGGTAAATATACATCTTACTACTACCTTTAAACTACCTTTCCATTACCGTCTTAGTAATGTCATCCAGACGGAGCCTACAGTGTAAAGTGAATTCCAAACCACACCTAACAGCATACGGTGGCCACTGGCGGTTACCTATCCAATTACTAATCGTGCGAGAACCGGTATTTCAACGCAACAGAGCTAAGAATACACAGTAAAGTGCTGCATTGGTTACTTAGAGACTGTTTGCAGAAAATATTGTAAATATTTCAATTCTTAAAAACCACAAATCTCTGGTACCCAAAACCTTTAAAAATTTATACAAGGTCCCGTAAATTGTTCTTATGTAACACCCCAAAATAATTAATAGGATAATTTTTTTAAGTTACCAAATTAAATTTACATAGCCAAAAAGATATCAAACTTACCTCAGCTTATTGACGTGTCAAAATTTTGCGGCTTAATCCTGCAATAATTATAATTCGAAATTATTCTTAAAGAAAAAACATATTTTCTTAGATTAGATTTTTAGTATAAAATAAAGGAATTTTAAAAAAAAAATTTATATATTAAGATAAATGGGCTAGGTTATCTGGTTTACCTAATATTAGGAACAAAAGACCGATTATGCTGTCAAAACTGTATAAACTTTTTACAACAAAAATATAACATAACAAAATTTACGATTTCTCATTGAAATGTCGACACATTAATTACAGTGTTTTACTATTGTTTTTTACTTTAAGCTTGTCCAAACTCCCGGCAATTTAACAAATTTTTAGTGTTTTTCGATAACGGCGAATACTTATCAAGTAAATTGGAAATTATACTTTATTGTTTATCTGAAAGAAAACATTGAACATGTAAATTAAGTAACCCAATTTAAATTTTTTATTCAAATACTGCTTATAAATTTATAATAGTTCGTACACCCGCCTACTCTACAAAACAGTAAACAATGTAAAATTATGTAGGTCTGTATGGTCATTAAGCAAAATTTATTGCACGGGTTTAAATTTTAACTAACCCCAAAATGTTAAAGGTTTTTGATTTTTAAAACGGAAAATAAAATTTTCAGATTGTCAACGTCTGTGAAAAAAAAATCTTATTCCATAAAGTGCTAAACAAAATGTTAATTTTCTTTATTTAAAAAATGTAAGGATTAATGTTCTTAAAACCAAATTTTAAAATTTCTTTTTGTCTAACCTATGTCATCTTTAAACTCCCGATTTATTTAGTGGTGGTCTGACAGCTAATTTTTATTGTTTATTGATAAAATGTTACCTATTTTATTTGAAATAGGTTCAAAAATTTATATTATGGTATACTAAGATTTATTTGGTTTTATCTATTTATAAAAATAAAAATAAAAATAATAATATTTTATATATATATATATATATATATATATATATTATATATAT